>CM065390.1:38950000-39072500 GCA_033060915.1 Euryodendron excelsum | reverse complement strand
AAAGGGAACGAGGGAAAGACCAGCATGTGGCACCTTCCTGGGTGTGACTAATACGATTCCAATTTGACCTTTGACTATGAATTTTAGTATGAAAGATTTCAATTGATTAATAAATCAATTTATCTTGATATAAATTGAATTTGATTTTACTTACGTTACTGATAAAAAAAATCCTTAAGCATCATGAGATATGAACTGAAGCTCGGTGTTTGTAATAAACAGTCAAAGAAGAAAATTCTAGGATCACATAAGACTTTTCCAGATCAGATTAAAGGAAATGCTAGATATGAAATTAATGCCTTGACCTCTATTGGCACCCTCTGCTTGTGTGCATCGTGCATGCAAAGAGAATGGGTTGTAAACTAACAAGATGCCTTTGGATTTCACATGGTGATATTTATTAGATATTACAAGATGCCAGAGAAACAAGTCAAATTTTTTTTAAGTAAATTAAACTGCATTAAGAATTGTATTTGAATTATTATTTCAACGAGTCATAATTTATATTTGAATGTAATTATCAAGATTATACATCAATGATAGGGCTATAGAGATTCTTCCCTTTTTAGATATCTTTCAAACAAAGCCTAAACAAAGCCCTAGCTCCAATGCAAACAGAGTCTAATGCGCTCCAATGCAAGTTACAAGCCCTAGCTCCAATGTACTGGTAGGGCTTCCACTGCAGCAAATAGCAAGAGGGAGAGTGAGATAGTGAAAGGGAGAGACAGAGGGAGACTGAGATCGAGAGCTTCTGAAAATGAATGCTATAGCATGTATTTGAAATGCAAAGAAATGTTTATAAATCCAGAATAATAACGCTTTTCAAATTAGCATTTTCAAGAAAAGACGCTTTTTCAAAAACTAAAACACTTTTTCAAGTAGCGTTTTTAATGAAAACGTTTTTTGAATTTGCGTTTTTATCATTTTTTGTCACACGGCGTATAAATATGAATAAAACGCTTTTTCTATTAGCATTTTTTTAAAAATGCTTTTTGAAAAAACGCTTAACCTGAGTTACTGAATAAAGTTCAAACAACACTCAGGTTGAGAATAAATACCAAACAATATCTTTGTGAGAGAAATTACCCCCACAAAAGTCCCAACTTATATATATATATATATATCTTCTTTTTATTTTTTATTTTTTATTTGCTTCGTATTTTGGCAAGCCTCGCCCTCGTGTCCATCGGGTAAGTTTCACTACTTTGTCTGGCATTTCTTGGTGCGTGTTTGCTAAAGATTAATTAGATGGGGAAATGCTATATATAGTACACCATACCAACTTCTTTCAGTATTAGCCTCAAAGGACCTTTGCAACCATTATTCGGAAATTACTTTGGCATTGAAATCATTTTTAAATTTAGAGTTATTTGAAAAATGTACAGTTTGGGAATAATTTCGGAAGGAAATTGATTATAGAAAAACTTAAAAATAGGAGTCTTCATTCTATTTATTTTGAGAAATTTAAAAATATCTTACATATTTTTTTAATGTTTTTTATATTCAAAAGAATTCAAGAATTATTGAACTGTGGATTCATTTGATAAAAATATCAAAATATTTTTAAAAATATATAATTATGTTACCATGTTGTTCATACTTGCAAATGCCGTGCCTTAGAGAATAGTGGCAGTGCACGACTTAATGTATTATTTATACTCCATTTTAACCACAGAACACTCAAACGATGACTATGTACCCTCTATATATGTGCTGGCCGGAAGTTCATGCATAAATGTATCGTTAACACCAATAATAAGAATAGGCTCATTGCCTCATTTTTCACAAAAATGTAATTGTGAATCTCGTATCGCACCGGCCGATACGCACCGCACCGGCTATAAAACGGTGTAAAGAAGGGTATGTTTTGCATCGGTTAAAATACCGAACAATACCGGCAAATACCGGTTTATCTCGGCTGTACCAGGCAATACCGGTCTGCACCGGGTGGTACCGGTATACACCGGATTTTGTGTAATTTTTTATAAAATAATTTGTTTTTATTATTTTTTATTATAAATGTCTATTATTTTCATAAATAGTAAATACTAGACAAGTAATATGTCTTTTAAATATTTTTAAATACCTATTTGGGTTAGATTACATGTTTATATTGTGTAAAAATAATTTAGTGTTAAATAATACTTTATATGAATAATGCCAGCATTTTGAAAGATTATATATCGTAAATAAATATACAATTTTATATGTATAAAATATTAATAGCGATAAATCCGATACGGTGTCCGGTAATATACCGGTGCTGGTACATACCATACCAATAGCAAAAACGGTATGCTGACCGGTGCGATATTAACAACTATGCACGGAAAGCGAGCATTCCAATTGACTGGTTTTTCTTTGGATAAGTATGAAATTAAATGATTTACTCTCACTTGCGAGAAGGCAGTAAATTATTGCTCACACAGGGAATAGTATAAATATATTAATTTTTATATACTAAATTTTTTTATATCTATTTGTTTGGTTACGATTCCAGTTATATTTTCGTTTTTCGTGTTATTGAAAACAAAAATAATTGGAACTTCTCATTTTTCATATTCAGGACTATCAAAAACACTATTATTTTGATATTATTTTTATTTTCGAATGAAAAAAATTTTAGAAACTCATACAATATTTTTTTATTGGTTCATAAAATTAGAGTATTTTTAAATTTTTTTTATCAAAAACAAGTTACGAAATTAATTTACCAAATGCAGTTCTAATAGAAATTGTTTTTAGAACTAGCTTACTAAACACAGTTTCGATGAATTTTAAAAAGGTGAAATTAAAAATTAAAACCAAAACTGTAATTAAATGGGCCTTTGCTCAGTTAGATCTTTTTGCTGAGACCATGACTCAATTTTTCTTTAAATTTCTTAATTTATCGATCAATTTAGCTATTCACACAACATTTGATTTGGAATTTCTCAATCCTTTCGAACTCCAAATCTCAATCCTTTAAAGATTGGTGCTTGATGTGCATAACCTTATCATCAAGGCATATTAAGTAGTACAAGAGCTGCACAGTTTTGGGGGGCTGATAGAAATAGTTAGGATCTTTGTACCTAACTATACGAGGCAATCATTTACATGTTCAGCTCCTCTTAGGCAAATTAATTTTCGTCCCACGTGGCAAAATAAAAGATCACCATCATCGGTGGCAGAGCCCAATGAATTACCTAGAGAATGATAACCTAATTTTTTTTTATTCAACAATAGGTATTGGAGTTCTGCATATATGTTTAATATAGGAAAATATTATTTTTTAAAAAAAAAATTATACAAAAAATTTATCAAATGATATGACGATGAAAATTTTGTAATTAAAAGTCATTATTATAAATATTTGGTTTTAAGTTAAAAGACTTAGATTCAGCCATATTACTTTGTATAAGATTTTTGTATACATTTTTTGTATGTACAGTAGTACTTATAATGTATATATGCCTATATATAATATATAAAAAGGTCTTTGAAAAAAAATAACTATTTAAAGGTGTTATCTATAAATTTTTAGAGAGAAAATTGAAAAATGTATCTAGAATTGTAATTTGAAAATATAATTTTTAACTATTTAAATAGGCATTTATAAATTTTCAGAGAGAGCAAATTGATAAAAAAAACCCCTAAAGTTAATGGTAAAAATATAATTTCTTAAAGTTGAGGGGGGCAAGTGTCCTCTAAGACTCAAGTGGCTTTGCGCTGACTATCATGATCATCACATATATCTTGTATTGATTAGCACAAAATATTTCAGCTTTTTTAATGGAAAGGAATTGAAATTTTGTTTATTGTCAGATGCATACTTTTGATTCGAGTGCAAAACTCATTTCAAAATTTTAAAGAAATTCCAATGAGTTTGAAAATTACCTCTGTGAATGGTTCATGTAACTGAAATAAGCATAATTTCTTAATTTTGTTTGGTTGGTTTGAAAAATAAGAAAGAAAATAAATATGCATTTTTTGAAATAATTGCTAAAAGCTCTTAAAGGAGGAGCTCACGGTATAAATTGTGCAGAAGTAGGAGCTCAGTGTAAATTAAGCCTATTACCATGTAGCTTTTGCCAGACAAGGTACAGTTATTCGGCTACAAAATGTTGTACCTTTTCTGGCAAAAGTTAAAATCCTCTGGCAATAGGTACACACTGCTGCTATTGGCTATGCCCCAAACGGCGCTGCTCTGATCACAGCCACAGCGGCAGTTATTGGGAAGCTCTCTTCTGTGAAATAGCACAGCAACAGCAGCTAAAAGTGCTTCTTCTTCTGCGATGGCGGCGAGAAACGCCCTTCTCAAGTACCTAAGAGTGAACGTTATCCCCGGACCCCAAAATCCTAATTTAAGGCCCTTCTCTCTGTCATTCAGTAATCTGCTGCGACGCCACTTCTCAGAGGATGTGAGGGGATCCTTCCTCGACAAATCGGAGGTCACCGATCGAGTCGTCACCGTCGTCAAGACCTTCCAGAAAGTTGATCCTTCCAAGGTACCCTCCAAGGCCAATTCATTTCTTCCTTGTTCTGTTTTTGTGCTTGAGTTGAATACTAGGGTTTTTTCTTTGATAATTGGCAGAAGTTCCAAGCAGCATTACGCTACGTCGTTTCTGGTAACCGGTTGAGTAGTAGAGTTTATGGTTATCAGATTCGGGTGGGTTATGCATTGGGTTTATGGAGCAATAGGTTGCAAACAATATTGTCGGAAAATAAAATGCGCTGTCTTGCTACTGAGAAAAGGGTGTGAAATGGGAATTAGTCAAATATGTGGATATTTTTAGGTCTGTCAAATTGACATACAAGATTAAGGGTTGTATTACTTATTTATTTATTTTGGTGGGTGATGGTGTTTCAAAAGAACGAGGGGAAGGAAAATGGGTTCATGTCCTGGACATTTGGAACATTTGCCTTTTGTTCTTAGACAAGAACCCTAGTGTATGGGGAGAAAAAAAAAAAACTAATGGATTTAGTGCCAGGAATTGAAACTTGTATGGTTCTGGCTGATACTTGTTGGATGGTCGTAAGTTGTCACTAGATTCTCTTTGATATACAGGGAAGCCTATTCAGAGATTCTTAACAGTGCGTTTGCAATGGTGGAATTTGACGAGATGATCTATTGAAATGTTTTTGGAATCTACTTCATAGGCAACTGATGATAATGTGGCTGGTAAAAATAACTTTTTGTATTTGAAAGGGGAAAAACACTTTAACAATATCTCTATCTGTTTCAATTGTTACTGGGATTCATAACTATTTTCACCAGCATACTCTGTTAAATGTGAAACCCAATATTGCTCTTTTTTTTTTTTTTAATAAGTAACATTAATTTTATAAAGAAGGCACTAAAGGGGTGCACCCACGTACATTAAAAAGGAAGCAAAGGAAAAAAATCTATACCAAGTACACATCAATATTACTCAAATGGTTCTACACAATTCGAAAATTGGTTCAAGACATTCACAACGTATGAGAACCAAGTATACAAAAAGAGATAACAATATGCTCTTTAAGCAAAATTTATGCTCTTCCACCCCATTAGAACTCCTTTGCTTATGCTTCATCCATATGTTTCACATCAACACCAGATGCACCAAAAACTAACCCATTTTTTTTCTCTTCACCAGTCTAGCCCCTCTCCCATAATAAAAGAGCTTAAACACAAACTTGAGAAAAACCTACTCCTTGCCAAATAGGCCAAGGATCAAGGACCACTTCTTGCCTCCAACTAATCTCCTCCATCCCAACTATCTTTTTAACTCCTTTTTCATTTCCCTAGTATTCTTCTCTTCTTGCGACAAGCCCCTCAATTCCTCCAAGTTGCCAAAAATACAGATCTCGTCCAAAACTCGTGACTTTTAAACTTTTAGATTCTTGAACTCTTCCTTGATCCACTTCTTCAAATCTTGCTTCAACATCTTTAACTTCTTCGCCAAACCTAAACTAGGACTTCCCTCCACCGAATAATCCCTCCACCACTCCCCCAATTTCTCTCGAGATCTATCAACTTGAAGCCAAACATTCTCAAATATAAACGGCAACCTCACCCTACGGATTCCTCCCCAATTGAGAATGATAGGGAAATGGTTCGACACTGCCCAGGGCAACAAAGAATGAATCACATAAGAAAAAATGCTCCTCCGTATCTGAGCATACTAGAAACCTACGCAACTAGACATAGAAGGGGCCTCTTGACTATTGGACTAGGCAAATGTGATGCAAAGTCAACCTTTGAAACCTGGAAATTAGTATTGTTTTGCAAAGAAAGTGGTGGGAAAGAAATTGGTGAGAGAAGAGCTGAGAAAGTGAGGAACAAAAGGAGGAGAAGAAGCACCAGGTCAAAGAGAATACTTGAGAAATAAAAGAAATAGAGAGATGAGAGGGGGGAAAGAGAATTCTGCCTAGGTTCCTCCTAGGATTTGCAGCACTGGTTACTCTAGCTAAGAGAAAAGAGAAATCTTTTCATTTAGTAACTCAATTCATTCCAAAAAAAAGAAAAACTTAAAATTAGATATAACAGCCCTATATATAAGTAGCTAAAGAGGTTATTTCGTAGTAAAGTACCTAGGATTAGAAAAAGGCAAAAAAAAAAAGGAAGAAGAGAAGACAATAAGTGGCAAATATGCAGCCATTTAAAAAAAGCTAATGATGCATGGCTTACAGGTAACCATTCAGTGGTGAAGATGTGACATGGCTTTACATGCATCCAAGTCTTGACATGTGTCTTACATGCAACCCCTACTTGAAGAACCACCTCCAGGTTACCTTACAACTAAGAAGACTAACAAAATAAACCACCAAAATCCTAAAGTACATCATGACCTAATCCATAAATGCTACTTAACCATACAACGCAAAGAAATCGAGCCCTTAAAATCAGTTTTCTCTCTTTCTTGAAACTTAGACATCCATATGCTTCCACCAAAAATTGTATGGGAATTTTGCCACATTGATTCCCCTCCTCTTCGAAAAACTCGACTCTGTCAAGTTTGGGATAGGACTAGAATGCCTTTTGATCAAATTTGCTGGAGAAGATTACTTCCAATTTTTTTCTTTAACTTGATATCTGGTATCTCCCTTGTTGGCTTAAAAGTGATCTTTCTTTTTCCAACTTGAAAGGTGTATGTATTTGCCTTCCCGTTGTGCAGCATATCATTGTCATAGAGCCATGGTTGACCTAGAAGAATGTGACACACTTTTGATGGTAAATTGTCATAGAATACGGTGCCCTTTATCACTTGCCAATTGAGTAGGTCTTGTTGACTAGACATTTCTTGTCAATTTAAAGAGACATGTTATTCACCCAAGCAACCTTTTAAGGTTTTGGATGTGGTTCAACTTTAAGCCCAAGATTCTTTGCTGCCTCTTCTGATTATATATTTGAGCTACCTCCATTTATTATTTGTGTGCAAAGCTGACCATTGCACTAAACCCTCGTTTGGACAATGTTCTCTCATAATCAAGCATCACCCTTATCAGTCTTGGTTATATGCAACAATTTCCGCAGGTCTTTTGAGTATCGAATGATGTCTTGTGCTTTGTCTTCATCAACTGATGTTTAGACTTTAAGCTCAATGTCACCCTTTTTTAAGGTCTCGTCTTCTTCTGACTCTACTTTGTCCTCTACCTTTTCAGCAATAGCTACTTGTTTATTACAAGGCAAATATGTGTAATTTGCTGGAACATATTTTCTATGCATGGAGTTTTTCATTACTTGCCAAGAACTAGTTAGAAGTTGAACAAGTTGTATTTGAAAACCTTGAATTGTCCACCAAATAAGAGCAGCTCCACGGAGTTTATGACAGCATTGGAGTTCTCGAGCATCTGATAGTTGATGCCATTCAAATTATATGTATGCTAGTAAACCAGTCAAGATAAGCATCTGGATCATGTCTCCCATGAAATTTTGGCACCTCAACTCTGACACACTTCTCAAAATTATCAGAGGTAGACATGGGCAGTTGATGGGGAGGTTCTTTTTCAAGTATAACTTACGAAGTGTGTAGCCTAATAGGAATTTCAGAAGAGTTTCTTGGTTACTATGGGTTAGAGTGTTGCTGTTTTGGACACGGACAACCCTTGCTTGAGTTAACATCAAGTGATGCTCGAGCAAGGCTCACTAGACATAGCTTGCTCATGCGACCATTGAATGAGGTTTTCCAGTATTTGCTTGAGCAAACTTTACTGGATGCGATTCTGTTTTCAAAAAGAACACAAGACCCACCCACTAGGTGGCCTAGTGGTAAGGGTGAGCAAGAAACTGTGTGGTGAGACGCACGGTCTTGGGTTCGATTCTTCCTAGGATTAAACTCGTGGTTTAAATGGGGAGTTGTGGTAGTGGGTTGCTGAGCTAGTCCCTACAGATCATATTGCAAGAATACATTGAAAGTTTTAGTCCTTACCTCTTCTTAGATGCCCAAAACCCAACTCCAAGGTCTCAAGAAGCCCTTTCCTTTCCTCCTCCTTTTTCTTCTCTCTATCCTTCTTGCTTGTTCTGATCTACAATATGGAAAAAGCTCTAAGTTTGCTCCCTAATGCTGCTGCTGCTGCTCTCTCTGTGGCAATTGGTTACCCTTCATAATTGAAGATGTGTTAATCGCAATTGTGTAGGAAGTTAATATATTCTAAAATAGTAAGCCACCAAGCTTCGTTTTGAGCACCAACACTTGTGCTACCGAGGGACTTGACCAATAAGTTTGAACCTATGACACATGTCACACCATAAGCTCATGAGACCCAACCACACACAATACCAACTCACAATTAAATGGCCGGATATTTCTGTCAAGTGATCACGTGGTTAAATCTTAGGAACCAATTAATATCAAATCAATAATTGAAGTAAAATTCAGGAAATAACTTGAAAATTTCATATACATGTTGGATTGCTGTGTATGTGTAAGAACTATAGAAATCGAAAGACCAGGTCCTTACATATATGTTTTGGGCAAGTGGGATTTTAGATTTGGGTAAGTAATTACTATGATTTGCAGTTTTAAAATCGTTTTATGGAGAAGTCTTCTATGGTTGTGCTATGTGCTATTAGTGATGCCATAACATTGTGAGAGGATATGGGGTCGTTGAGGTGAATCCCAATAGGACCAGAAGAAATTAGTTGAATCTTTACAATTGTTTATGCAGTAAAGGTTTCAACAAACAATCCCGCCTTGCCCCCCCCCCCCCCCCCCCAAAAACCCAAAAAAAACAACCCAACCAGGAAAAAAGTAGAAGGACAAAAGAGAGAGAGAGAGAGAGAATTAAAGTTGAGCGTATAATAAATTCTTTTATTGTTAAACCTCCATAAGTGTGACATAAATCTGATTGATGGTTGGAATTACCACCCCCCACCCTATACACATGAGGGTTGCATATTTGTGGAGTTGTAAAGGAAACCTACATTTGTTTGATAAAATGTGCATCCTACCCTTCATAGACATTTTAATTGTATGGGCTTCTGTAATTACAATGAAACAGCCAATTAGGCAAGATTGTCTTGATTTGCCATTGGTCGATTCCATAGAATCAATTCTTCAATATAGACTGTAGACTTGGTTGCAATATGTTTATTGTGTTGCATTTGAGAAGTATGGACACCTCTAAGACATCAAACACTCCCCAGACACATGTCGGACATGCGTCCCAACGTGTTCTGTACAATATTATTTTTTCAGAATCGGACAAGCTTGGCACATTTGGGGGACATACATGTCCATCACTTGGACATCTATGTCTATCACTTACACATATGAAATAAATTGTAAGTTTAAAGAAAACAATGTGATTTAATACCAAATTTGATGTTTAAACTATAGAGTACATGGTTTTTAACTTTTATTATTGCTGTTATGTATTTTTTTTATTATCTTTGAGTAAAGTTTTTCTGTACATAACATATAAGAAATATATGATATATTTGATATTGCAGGGTCCGCGTTGTGCCTTGTCCTATATTTTTTTTATAATCGTTGCGTCGGCGTGTCTGTGTCATGTCCGTATTGGTATCCATGTTCATGTTTTTTAGGCTCCATTTAACTATAATTTGAAAATTACATATATAAAAAGGAGTTTTTTAGAAGCAAATTGGGTTTGGTGTGGGAGTTGATGTGCAAAAGCCTATGGTGCTGGACCTGCTGGTTGTATGCTGTTTGTATACTTCAGTCAGGTTATCATGAATGGTCAGTGCCAAGAAAAGAAGATTGTTTTATTTATCCTCCTGTGATTTTGCCCCACGTTACGGTGGGCCTTATATAACTACCTACACTACCTTTCTTCTTTCCTTCAATGCTATGGCTGAAGCTTGTCACTGTATAGCATGAAAGATAAGAATACCTTACATAGATAAGAGATTGAGAGATGATATATAGACAGAGGTCTGAACCTGAATCTTTCTTTGTGATTTTAAGTTGGAAGGAAAATTTTTGAGTCGGTTTCTAACTTCTGCGACGTTATATCTGTGCTCTTAAGGTCCTCAAAATTTCGTTTTCTTTTTTACCCTTCTATTCTTTGGGTACTTTTACAGCCTGTTTGGAACTTTGAGGGGAGGGAAGGGAAGGGAAGGGAAGGGAAGGGAAGAGAAAATAATTGAAATTTTCCCTTTCCCTGTTTGATTCTACCTAGGAGGGAAAAGTAAGGGAGGAAAAAATAATCGCTCTCTCTTTTTTCCTTCCACTTTTATTTTATTTTCTTCAAAACCAAACAGGGGAGGGAAAGTACTTTTCCTTCTTTTGCTCTTTCCCTTCCTTTCCCATCCCTCTCCTAAGTTCCAAACAGGTACTTCGTGGTTCCTCACCTTCAATCCAAAGTTGGGGTGCTTGTGGTGTATGTTCAAACAACTGGTTTTCTGATTTTGAGTTGCACCATTCCAGGTTGTGCTGACTATGTTAAAAATTGTCTTTGAACTTCAGTTTTGTGACAGGAAAATATTTCTCGATGGAGTTGCTTTTTATTTGTATTTTTTCGATATAAATTTTACCAAAAATGTTGTGGTGCCAAATTTTGTCTTTCAGCCTTTACTTAAAATATTTTTCTCTTTCTTTAATTAGTTGGGGACATTTTTTAGAAGTTCATAGATTTCTTACTTGTCTCTCGTAGAAAATTATGGATTAAGAAGCACCGACATGGACGCGACACAACACAGGTACGCTGACACGACGATTTTTAAAACATACAGGACACGACACAACACGGTAGGGACACTGCAAAATATATGATTTTATATATTTTATATATGTCATATATATATATAATTATGTTATTCAAAGCTAGTAAAAAATACAAGATAACACTAATAAAAATTTAAAAAACATGTCTTCGTCTTCTTCTTCTTCTTCGGCAGCTAGGGTTCTTCTTATCTTCAATGATTGTAGCCTGTTAAGGTTCTCTTTAAGTCGATCAAATCTCTAGGGACTGGAGTTCTTTGGCTAGGGTCTCTCTGTCTCTCGATCGACTTCAAAGAAATGAACCTTTTTTGTCTTTTTTTATTTTTTACATTCAAGTTTATAAATTACAAAATATACCACATCTTGTATTTTCAAAATTTGTGGTAGAGCCTTCCGTCATTTCCAAAATTAGACATGCGTATTTAAGCCATGTCCATGGAGTATTTGAAAAAAAAAAATTAAAAAAAAATTGGACACGTTTGACGGCGTGCCGGACAAATGTCCCATTCGTGTTCGTGTCCTAGAGGTGTCCAACATGCATATGGGGGCATCAGCGGGGTGTCCGTGCTTCCTAGATTATGAATGATCCGTTGTGCTTTCTTGTATTTTTCCAGACAAGAGTCTCTTTAAGGATCTACAGAACTTCCTATGTAGTGTTCCACTTAGGCTGATTCTGCTGATTAGTGTATTTGTGCAATGAGATATCATGATTGTGGCATGATATAATCTCTCTCTGGATGAAACATGGGTATGAAGAATAAGTTGTCGTGGGCCCTGGTGAAAAATGGTGCCTGAATAGGAAAGAATCCTCTACATTTGAAGAACTTTTAGTTTTGAATTTCACCAATTCTATCATGTAGGGCCATCAGCTACTGTTGCATGATCCACTTTATAGTAGTGAGATCGAGCTGAACAGGACTCAAAGCTCTTTAAAATGGAAATGATTTTGATAGCATCATAAGGATAGATTATTTCTTTTTTTGGTACTAAGGAGGGCCGAAGCCCAAAAGAACTACATAGAAATGTATCTACTACTCCCCCAATCAGACGTGTCTACTACCAGCAATGCTCGAATTGAGTCAGGAGGCTCCTCCATGATTATCAGCTCCATGGATCCCTTCAGTGCTTCCTTTGCCATCCAATCCGCACACCCATTAGCTTCCCGCCACACGTTGAATATTGCAATTCCATTAGAGTCCCATGAGGTTGCAGATTTGCAGAACCATATTGTGGTTGGCATGTCCTGCTTCTGGATGTTGTATGAGCTGGATAACTTCCAAAGAGTCTGATACGATCACCAGGAATCTAACACCATGAGCCCAGGCCACCTGCAACCCACGCAAAATAGCCCACAATTCAGCAGCTAAAGCCAAAGCATACCCCAATCTTTGAGTAAATCCTTTGATCAACTGTCCTGAACTATCTCAAATCACCCCACCGATACCTACCATACTTTCCCAATGAAGTTCCATTAACATTAGCTTTCACAAACTGAGGTAAGGGGGGCTTCCATCTAACCACAGTATTGATGTACCTTTGTTGCTCTTGCATGGATTTTGTCAATTGAAACTTGCTTACTCTGTTCATAATCAAACCTATTGGATCACTAGGCATCACAAAGTAGTGTTCCTTCAGCTTCTTATTGCGCTAGAACCACATAATGTACAGGGCCCCCATAAAAATTGTAGGCCAGCTATGTAGATCAAGGTCTGTCCAATTAGCTCTTTGGATGTTTTGGTTGATCCATTGCTGCAAGGATAGGGAGAAGAACCTTCTGATGTGGGTAGGTTTCACCAGTTGCTTCCAAATCCTTTGCGGAAGGTGGCAATCTCGCAGAGCATGTAGAACTGTCTCCGTGTGATGGCCACAAATAGAGCATCCCCCGTTCTCAGTCAGCTTCATTCGAAGCTTTGAGTGATTAGTTAGAATTATGTCATTTCTGGCTAGCCACAAGAAGTGTTTCCAGCGGTTCATAGCTCTACTCTTCCAAAGGTTTTCCCATTCCTTGCCCTCAGTGCTTTCTTCTCCATTTTTTTGAGCGTGGTTGTACGCTGACTTGCTGGAGAATCGCCATGTGTCTCCCTGGCCCCATGTCTGAACCATCATCCAGGGCCCAAACGCTGGTTGTTCCGCTGTACCCAGTGTGTCATCTTCTTTACCTGACTGAATTCTCACCGGCGCCTCTTTTTCATTTTCCGGTGGCGGATTTTGGTACAGATTAGGACATTTTTGCTTCTTATGCCCGTATTTACCACACTTGAAGCAGATGGAATGAAGTCCTTCGTACTCAACCACAAATGATGCTGAGTTCATCCAAAGCCTAGAAACCAAACTCTTCTGAAGATTGACTTCCACACAGACGTGCGTATTCTCCTCGAGCTTTCGCCTTAAGACATTTTGTCTGGCTTGATTGCTTGGCTCACTAGATTCCCTCACTTCACCAGGATTTGCTCGTCAAAGAACTCAATAGGCAGCCCAGGAAATTTGACCCAGACACCATTGTAGTCGGCAATCCCTCTTTCGTTGGTTTGAAATCTGGATGCCATTTCCTGACTGTAAGGTAGTGGCCTAAGATGACCCAAGGGCCATCAAACAACACGTCTATAATCTTCTCTAGATGAGAATCTTACTAGATAATATCGTTCACCGCGTCCCACTGATTCGAAACGACCCGTTAACCTCCATAGCTGTTGATAGCTGTTGCAGCATCTTATACCCTACAACTCTACCCAGTAGTTTGACTATTAGAGCGCCTCTCCATGGAGCACGCAATTGTTTCAGCTCCTCTTGTGAAATGGAGATTCTTGGACACTGGCCTTCCAGCGCTTCATCATTCACCTTCTCTTGGGGTCCTTCCATCAAACAGTCCTCTTCCTCCTTACCTGCTCCTGTATACCAACCAGTGGACGGCTCAGCCTGCGCCTCCTGGAAGGAGGGTTTCAGAGTGTCTGGTAGCGGGTTCGCTGCTCCTTCAGTTCCTACATCCGAAATGTCTAGATCCACACTTCCTTCCATGTTTTCCTCCATTTCATCGTCTTCCAGTCCATCCTCATGATGGCGTTTCACCTTCTTCTTACTCCGCTGGAGATTGTCGGTCTCCTCCGCTGTCTTATCCCCCCGTGTTCTCTGTAGTCACCCTTTCTACCTCCATTTTTTATATCCCCGTAATGTCTCTTTTTGACGTAGTTGCCACTTTTGATTAGTTAGGACAGATCATTTCAACATGGGAGAGGGTCAAATACAATAATGGAGCTATAAAAAAAGGCTCCATAAAACAACTAAACACACAATGGTATTTAGTTTGAAGGGTAAAAAAAGGTTTCTTTATGGAGCTTGCCTCTTTTATTGGACACATGGCTAAACTGTGTTGCCATATGATTTATTTTTTTCAGGTTACTCCAAGTGCTCATTTCCAGAATGATCTGGGGTTGGATAGTTTAGACACAGTAGAGATCGTGATGGCACTTGAAGAAGAGTTTGGTTTTGAGATTCCAGATAATGAAGCAGACAAGATCAATACCATCAACCTTGCTGTTGACTTCATTGCATCTCACCCTCAGGCAAAATAGCGATAAAGAATAAAGTTGCCGCCACTTTATTTTCTTCCCTTTTTCTGTCACAAACTAGCTGCATACATTCTTGGGATTTTAATTTTGTTTCCTTTGGCTTCTTTGGATTCAAAGTCTCTCTTATGTGTTCTTCCCTTTTTTTTTTTTTTTTTTTTTTTTTTTTTGTTTTTGGAATTCTATTTGTCATGTATGTAGGGCATTTGTGGATCTCATTGCTACTTCCTTGCATAATTCCAGATGATGGAAGCTTTTAAGAGTTTAATGAGCTTGTGTTTTATTTCCATCCAGTAGTGCTGGTTGCTGATATGATGATTTTCTGGGTAGAATTCAAGTTGTTCTCTTTAATTGAACAATTGAACTGTGTATTTTGTGGAAATATCATATGTTGTAATGCACGTCTAAAATAAAATCGTATGTCACTTGTTGCCCCGGCCGTTGCGGGTGAAAATGGGGTTGAACAGTGACTTTTTCATGATTATAGCGACAAGCTCATAATTTGGAAATATTTGTCAGAGTAATGTTACCTACACTCTTGTCGATTACTTCTCCAATCATTTTTGTTGAGTTGGCACATGCTGATAGGTAAATTAATTTTTACTCTCTCTCTCTCTTCGCATATTCAACTCAGCAGGAGTGGTTAGTAGGAGTGTACTTAGTATTACTTTTTGAATTAATATCACTAGTGATTTAGAGTTATTTGAGGCAATGTCGTTACTTAAAAGTAAAAACTTATCAATGAGTCATTTTAGAAATGCGTTTGAATAATTTGAAAAATTTGTAAAATGATTAGAAATTATTCTGAATATTCAAAATATTTGAAAAAAAATGTGAATTATTAAAATGGGGGATAAGTTGGACTTGTGTTCATTGGATGAAAATATGATATAATGGGAGATTTTACAAAAATTTAAGAATTTTTGGACTCTTGATAAATCATACATTTTTGGGCAGTGGTACTAACAATAATCCAATGGCTTTTACTGGAGAGAGATTGCAATAGTTTCTTTTCCCGTAAGTTCTTTCTTTTTATTTTACAATGGCGTTGGGGTAAAACAAAGCACAAATACGTGTATGTATGTATATGTCTAGATTAACTTACACGATATAAAACATATAAACTCTCACAATTTCATCTAAGATCTCTATTCCACAAAAATTGAGCATTATAATTACATATTTATCCTATACAATCGTGTATACCAAATTACAAAACCATTAAATTAGAGATCATGACTGATCCCATCCATGATCAGCATTGGGAAGATCATATAATCCAATAGTTATCTTTGTAAAATATGAATGTGACAAAAATTATGATTATAGCATGCGTAAACGGATTTTTACTTCAATATTGTTTGATGGAGGGTTGTAATGGGGATTTCAAAAGCAAAACCTAGCAAAAAAAAAATATATTCTTTTATTTATTTCTTTACATATTTATTTATTACTTGATCCCACGGCCAACTCTCCTAGGCAGGTGAGGCGATCGCCTTAAGCTCCCAATATTTTAAGGTCCAAATTTTTTTTTTATTTTATATTTCTATAATAAAAATCTTGTATATTTCCAATAATTTTTATTTTAAAAAAGGCCCCAATCTAACTGAGAAAAAAAAAAAGATTTATAAGAAAAAGAAGTTCAAAATCACTCACACTAGTAAACTTTCAAAAGAAAATGTCTATTTAACTAATAAAAAAATTGTACAAATAAACAAACAATTTGAAGGCCTCAAATTTTCTAAAACTTTACTTGCTATAATTAAGGCCTCATATAGGTTCTATAGCTTTTTTGAAACAAAAAACTCAGTTCAAATAAGGGAAAAAAAAAAAAGCCCTATAAAAGAAGACATAAAATCAATTACATTAGTTAACTTCAAAAAAGAAAAAAGAAATGGTTTAACCCAAAACACTAAATTGTACCCAAAAAAATATTTAAAAGCCCCAAAATTTTTTAAAGCCTTATAGTTAAGTACTGTATATATATATATATATATATTTTACATATTTTTAATAAAAAAAAAAGCAGATCAAATGAAAAGAACAAAAAAAAATATCCCAAAAAGCTGCGTAGAACTGTATCCCTGTATGGGATCCTGCCCTTGGGGGAGAGGGGTCAACACACTAAACAATTTCAACAAAAAAAGATTAAACCCAAAGGAAGTTTATAACAAATTAAAAAAACATGAAAGATCTTACTTAAAATTTTTGCCTTGGGCCTCAACTTGTATTGAGTCAGCCTTGCTTGATCTAATGGTAAAAGTTACACATACAATACACCTTCCCATCTGTAACCACCCACTAATCCTAACAAAAGTGAGATTCATAAATAATCCTGTGTCTGCCTTTACTTTGATACTACATGATAATGCAGTAATTCTGTCTCCAGGTTAGCAACAATTAGCTCCAATAATCTAAGAAGGGAAAGGGGTGAGGGGCACCGGTGTGATGCCTACCAAGGGCACTCCGATGCCAAAGTTAGGTCTCTGGATATATTTCAACAGAGTTTTAGCTAGGGTTTTTGTTTGCGTACCTTGTTGGAGAAAATGATTTTTCCTTTTATATTAGCAGACACTCTAATAGCCCTAGAGGAGCGTTGCATGCATGGAGAGGGTGGGAGACGGCTTTCTCTCCACGTGGTAGCGCGGCATTAGAGATCCTGATTGGTGGCAGGATAGTGGGAGAAATGGTTGTCCAATCCCAAAAGTGGCCCTCCCTTGGGCGTGTGTCAGAGTGAGTGAGGTGACTGCCTCCTTCTATATGCGAAATCTTGGAGTTGGGAGCACGTTATCATGATTGAGTTGTCAATGATGACTTTTACTGGCGTGGCTGGTGGGACGAATGATCGGCACCATCTCACAAGGCTTGCTTGGGTGTGGTCTGCTCGGTCGTGCACAGCCATGGTCTGATTGGCCATGACGTCCCTAGTCAGGCCCTAGTCAGCTCGACCTCTCAAGGTCGATCCTCCTTTTGTGGTGCTTTTCCTTCTTTCGATCCCATCTATGTCCTTAGAGATATCAACATGTTTGGTGCTGAAGTCTTAACCATTGTAATGTACAATACATCATCAACTGAATCTGACAGCCTATGTGTGCTTTCTCCTGGTCGGGCTGTTAAGGGTGTTCTTGGTCGGTCCCCATCAGTAGCCTCCCATTCCTCTGAGTACCCTGAGCATGGGGTGTGATTAGGGGAATTCATGGTCAGTCCCCATCAGTAGCCCCCCATTCCTCTGAGTACCCCGAGCGTGGGGTGTGGTAAGGGGAATTCATGGTCAGTCCCCATCAGTAGCCCCCTATTCCTCTGAGTACCCCGAGTATAGGTTGTGATCAGGGAAATTCTTGGTTAGTCTCTATCAGTAGCCCCCCATTCCTTTGAGTACCTCGAGCGTGGGGTGTGGTAAGGGAATTCATGATCAGTCCCCATCACTAGCCCCCCATTCATCTGAGTACCCTGAGCGTGGGGTGTGATTAGGGGAATTCATGGTCAGTTCCCATCAAAAGGAGTTCCTGGGTTGGGAGGTGTCGCTTCGTCGAGTTGGGAGGCATTTATAGCACCGTAGGCGCATTTATGATAAGGCTGGCGAGGAGTGAATGCACCGATTGACATTTCGTCACCCGGCTCATGGTCATTGGTTGTTGAAGCGTGACGCGACCCGTGCACTGCTAGCCGTTGGATCCATGATTGGGTGGTGTAATCTGGCCCATTGATTTCGAAAAAGAGGGTTTTAGCTTAGGCGGTCACACCTTTAGCTCCCACGTTCCCACACTTATAAATTTTCGAATTGTTCACCAGATTTTCTCCTGCGTTGTTGCTTGCTGCGTGGATTCGCGACTGCTGCAAAGAATTCGTGACTTAGGTTGGTAAATGTTTTCGCTGTAGCCTTAAACTTTTGGGCGATTCGGTGCTTGGGTTGTCTTGGGCAATTATCGTAACGGGGTTAAAGAACTGGCTGGGGTAGGGGCTAAATTTAGGAGAAAGGGGTACGTGATCGGGACGATGGATGAGAGAGAGGTGCAATCGTCAGATTCTGAGAATACCCCCTCCTAGGATCTAGTAAGGGTGAGGGTTGGGGCCCCTGATAGTGCATCAGTGGGTCCTTCTGGGGCCTCCGAAGGGGGTACGGACCCAGGAGCCGGGGTGATGGTAGTGGCGGGATTAAGGGAGTTCAACTTCGCGGTGAAGGGGGGTATCTTCAGTGATGAGGAAGAAAAGGATGAGGAGGATTTGGAATGAGTACCAGATGCCTCCTTCGCTGCGTTACAGGATTCCAAAGAAGGGGGAGTGGGCCTACTCTGTTTGGCCAGAGGAGATTTGCGTGTACGAGGCCCTCTTGGCAAATGGCCTTAGATTCCCTATCCCTGCTCCCATCAGGGAGATTTTGGGTACTTTGGGGCTGGCTCTTGGTCAACTCATGCCGAACGCGTGGACTTGCCCTCGTCCCACAAAGGGTGGAAGGACAAATTTTTCTTTATATATGGTGAGGGTTGGGAGAGCCAGCCCTGGGAGCCAGTGGACGAGAAGTCTGTTCGAATTCCTCGAGGTGGGGGAGGCCTTCTAGGAAGGGTACGCTCTCCAACCCTGGTGTTTTGTCTTTATTTTCTCATTAGATTTGTACATCTGTAGAGCACTGACATAGGTTGTTTGCTTTTAGCCCGGGCTGCCCCTACGTTGAGCGAGAAGTTAAAGAAGAGGGTGGATCGAGCTGTCGAGCATGGCATTACTGACGCTTATGCCTTAGTGAATGTGGAAAACTTGGGTATGTTCTTGTTAGGCCCTGAGCCTATAGATTACGCTCTAAAGGCAGAACGAGCAAGGAGTGAGTACTTGGTGTTTTGTAGGTAACTGTGGTCTGTCAAGCTCTGACGTTCATGCCATGTGGCTTTTGCAAATCAAAGGGGTGGACGTTCATGAGGACGAGGAGGAAGAGATGGCGCTAAACCGGAGCTTCCTGAAGAAAGCCAAACTGAACGTAGGGGCTGACCCTCCTACCCCAGCCAAGAGATTCAAACTGGCATCTGGTCAGAAGGCTTCTGCTCCAGCCTCTGTTGAAGGGGGCAGGGGGAAAACGATAACTGTGGAGATGACGCTCTGCAGCGGGGCGGCACCCCCCTGTTGAGAAGGCCTTGCCTCCACCTCCTCCAGCACCTATTAATGCTGCTGGTGTTGTGCCCCCTACTATTCCTCTAGGAGATATGCCCGACTCGTTGACCTCAATTTTGGTGAGTGCTGGCGAGGCGATGAGGAGGCTTAAGAGTATTATCACTGCCTCGGATGCTAGTAAGCTGGGCGTTCTGGCGTCCTAGATGTTAGCTAAGGAGGCATGCCAGGACTTGTTGAAGGTAGGAAAATATTGCCTTGTGCTTGGCAGTTTGATTTTTATTACCCTGTTATTTTAGAATGCTGAATGTTTTCGTGCTATTTCCTGTTCAGGCTGCTGCTAGAGTGGTGACATTGGCCACCCGATCAACGAACTTTGAAAAGTCCTTTATAAAGGAGGCAAAGGTTTCTGACCAGCTTCGGGCTGAGTTGAGCACGGCCCTGGAGAAGGTGAAGGAATTTGAGAACGAGCAGGCAAAACTGAGGGCGGATCTCGAAAAGGAGAGGGGCCAGAAAGAGGCCTGCTGGGAAAAGCTCGCAGCAGAGAAGGCTACCTTGAAGGTTGCCTAGGACCAGATTGCAGCGTTTCCTGCTCAGCTGGAGGAGGCCAAAAAGAGGGTAAAGCAGGCATATATGCAGGGGGCAAAGTGCCAGATGGCCTTTGCCAAGATTTACATGGATGGTTCGAGGAAGCCAAAACTCTTGTTGCCCGGGCTCATCCTGGTCTTGAACTTTCCTAGATCGAGCCTGAGGACGAAGATGATGCTGTCTCCCAAGCAGCATCAAAGGGCGGGGCGCAAGACAAGGAGGGGGTGGACAAGGATGATGCCTAGTCCCAGGCTACCAAAGCTGCGGCCTCTTCCAAAGCCCTAGAGAAGGGTGATAGTCAGCCTAAGCCTGCAGGCCCCTTCAAGTCCTTGGAGAAGGGTGATGCTCAGCCTAAGGCTGTAGTCCCTCCCAATGCCCCAGAAAAGGGCAAGCCCCAGTCCAAAGCTATGGCCCCCTCCAGAGCGCCTAAGGCCAAGTAGATTTGTTGTATAGGAGTTTTTCATTTTTGCCCTTGCAGTGGTTTTAGTTTTGTAACACTGCTCTGGCTCTTGCAATCTAACTTTTTTTCTTTAAATGGAAAAGGTTCGTTTATCCCTATTGTTGACATTTCTGTTTTAATCTGCGTGCTTTGTTGCCACCCATGGATAAACGGTATCCTCCATCAATGTAGATCAAACACAACGTTAGGCTATGTCGGTGGTTTGTCTCTACAGGGATGGCCTGAGCAGGATTTTCCTTCCTCAAAATGAACCAAACAAAACGTTCGGGGCAAAGTCTGACTGCTCGGGGACGTCCTACTTGGCCATGTTCCGGGTAGGAATTGTTGCTTCAATTTTAGGCGTAGAGCCTTTGCCTGCTCGGCCATGTCCCGAGCAGGGCTTGTCGCTTTTATTTGTGGGCATTGAGCCTTTGCCTGCTCGGTCCTTCCCGAGCAGGGCTTTTGTCGCTTTAAAATTGTGGGGATAATGCCTTTGCCTGCTCGGCCATGGCCTGAGCAGGACTTCGTCCCTTTTATGCCTGCTCGGTCTTGCTCGAGCAAGACTTTGTTGCTTTTAGTGGTGGGCATAAAGCCTTTTCCTGCTCGGCCATCGCTTGAGCAGGACTTTGTCATTTTATGCCTGCTCGGTCCTTCCCGAGCAGGGCTTTTTGTCGCTTTAGTAGTGGGCATAAAGCCTTTGCCTGCTCGGCCATGGCCTGAGCAGGACTTTGTCGCTTTATACCTGCTCGGCCACGCCCGAGCAAGGCTTTGTCGTTTTTAGTTGTGGGCATAAAGCCTTTGCCTGCTCGGCCATGGCCTGAGCAGGACTTTATCGCTTTATGCCTACTCGGCCATTCCTAAGCAGGGCTTTTTGTCGCTTTAGTTATAGGCATAAAGCCTTTGCCTACTTGGTCACGGCTTGAGCAAGACTTTATCGCTTTATGCCTACTCGACCATGCCCGAGCAGGGCTTTGTCGCTTAGTTGTAGTCGGCCTGCCCGGACAAGCCTGAGCAGGACTTGCGTCGCTTTAGGGCCTTGCTGTGGCGCCCAGATTTTTCGCACTCGAGGAATACTCACACAAGCGAAAAAATGTTGTATTCTCTCGTTAGAACTCACCCTCCTAGAAGAATGAGTGCGACTAGGTTTGAATGGAAAATGGATTTGAAATAAGGGTTTTTGAAAAAGATTCGGAGTCGCCACCTAACTTGATTAAGGTGAGTTAGGTCACCTAAGAACTAAGAATAATTCGAAGACTACATTTAGGGTTTTTGAAAAACAATTTTGAAAATATCTCCTCAAGAGAGGGTTTTTAAGAAAACAGGTTGTTTGGCAACCTTTGGAAAACATTTAGCCTTTTTTGAAAAATAACTCCTTTTTGGTCTTTGAAATCAGTGATTCTAGGTTCGGAGGTTGGTTACGTGTAGGGAAGACGCACTAAGCTATCACCTTACCTCGCCCTTTCGGTACCTATATGTCAATCTATCCTAGATTCACCTATGAGAGTCTTTAACTAACTAATGGTTCAATCCTACCCACTTTGAAAAACAATGTTTGAAAAGAAACTAACATGATGCATGATATGCAAGTGCAAGTTAAGAGAATTGAAAAATAGATTTGAAATTGATTTGATTTGAAAATAGATTTGAAGAGATGGAATTAAAATTGGAAAGTTTGAAAATTTGGAAATAGAAATTTGAAAATAGAAATTTGAAATTGGAATTTTGAAAATAGATTGGAATTTGAGATTTGAAAAATGTGGAAACCGCACCCATGAGGGTGGAATTGAAAGTTTGAAAAGTGTTGTGACCGCACCTATGAAGATTGCTTACGTATCCCTTTGGGGGAATCAGGTTAGTCGTAGTTCGGACCGGAGTCCGATTGAAAATAGAAGAGTTGATTTGAAAAAGGAGATTGAATTGGAAATTGAAAGTAGAAGATTGAGAGATTGAACTTTGAATGGAGGATTGAAAATTGGAATTTGGAATTTTGGAATTGAAAAGATTGAATTTTGATTTGGAAAGATCGAACTTGGAAGAGAGAGATTTAGACTTATTTTGAAAAGACGAAGGTTTAGGAAACCTAGACTTAGGAAAGAGAAGAGACTTAGGAAAGATTTGACTAGGCTTGGAAGATTTAGGAAATTAGGAAGAATTGGATTTAGGAAACGTTCAAATTAGGAAGGTTCCAAATTAGGAAAGCTTTAAATTAGGAAAGTTTCATTTTTGGAAAGTTTCAAATTAAGAAAGTTTTGAATTTAGGAAAGTTTTAGGTTTAGGAAAGTTTGGAATTTAAGAAAGTTTTGAGATAGGGAAGTTTCAACTTAGGAAAGTTTGAATTTGGAAAGGTTTTGAAAAAGGAAAGTTTTCGATTTACGAAACGTTTGAATTAAGAAAGTTTTGAGTTTAGAAAAGTCTTAGATTTGGAAAGATGTTGAAGTTTTGGAAAATTTTAGAATTTAGAAAGTTTGGAAGTTTAGAAAGATTTAACTTAAGAAAGTTTTGAATTTAGAAAGATTTGAGATTTAGAAAGTTTAAGATTTAGAAAGTTTAAGATTTAGAAAGTTTTAGGGTTTTAGAAAATCTTAAGATTAGGAAAGGTTTGAGTTTAAGAAAGGTTTGAAAACCTAGGTTTGAAAAGTTAAGATTTGAAAAGAGGGTAGAATTAGGAAATGGTGGAATTAGGAAAGATTTGAAAGCTTAATGTTTAAAGAAAGATTTGAAAGTTTTGGGAAACTTATGATTTAGGAAAGTGGGAAATTAGGAGAGAGTTGAATTAGGAAAGATTTAGATTTTGAGTTTTAAAATTTAGGAAAGATTTTTATGTTCAAGTTTTGGAAACTTAAGATTTAGGAAAGTGGAAGTTTAAGAAAGATTTGAGTTAGGAAAGAGTTGGATTAGAAGGGATTGGATTTGGTTTCTTAAAGGGAATATTTGATTTGACAAGAATTTGGAAAGGGAGATTTTAGAAACCCTAGATTTGGAAAATTATAATTTCAACGTAGAAAATAGATTTTGGAAACATGTATAGTTTGGATGTGAAAACAAGAGGTTTTGGAAACCTAGGTTTGGGGCAAAGTTTGAAAAACCACGTTTTTAGAAAGAAAATTAGGGTTTCCTAATTGTGGGTTCTAGGGCTTGATTTGGGCTCTAAGGAAAGAGAATTTTTGAAAAGTGCGTTTTTAGAAACGAAGGTTTTTTAGAAGGGAATCCTAGGAAGTAGTTTTTGGAAAGTGAATTTGAAGATGGAGTTTTTGGAAAGAGATTTTAAAGAAGAGGAGTTTTTGGAAAGTGTGTTTTTAGAAACGAAGATTTTGGAAAGAAAATCCTAGAAAAGAGTTTCTAGAAGGAAAATTTTGAAAAGAGAGTTTTTGGAAAGATTTTTTGAGAGAGTTCTTCTAGGAAGGTTTTTGGTTGAAGATTGTTGAATAGAGCTTTTGGAAAGATTTTTGGGGAACGTTTTTAGAAAGTGGATTTTTGGAAGAGGATTTTAGAAAGGAGTTGAAAAAGGGAGTTTTGAAAAATAGATTTTGGAAGGGAGTTTTTGAAAACAATTTTGGAGAGGAGAGTTTTTAGGAAAGTATGTTGAAAAAGAGACTTTTAGGAAGAAAGACTTTTTAAAAAGAGAGTTTTTAGAAGGTGTAAAAACATCTTACTTTCCTAAAACAATTTTAACCATAAGAGGGCTAGAACCACTTTAGGAAAGCGGTTTTGAAAACAACAAGATTTGAAAATATGGACCGTATTGGTCACTTTAAATATAACACTTTCCTAAAGCAATCCTAGCCATGGAAAAGCTAGAATCACCCTAGGATTGTGATTTTGAAAACATGTTTTGAAAAAGAGATTTTGATGCAATTTTGAAAACAAATTTGAAAACGATTTGAAAAACAACTTTGAAAACGGTTTTTGAAAGACGTAAGATCATGATATGCACAATGCAATTTTGGGGTCGTGAACATTCAAGGTTAAGGCTTCACCACATAATCAAGGGGGCCGGACCCACGTGGTCTCTGGTTAGACTAGAAGGAAGCCCCCGACACGGTGACTCTCCAATAGCCCAATCCTACACATGGACCGGGAATTCTCTTGTTTCAAGCATGCAAAGAAAGGAGGGGAAAGAGATGGGGGATTAAAATAGAAAAAACCCAAGTGGGTTAGGAGAGAGAAGAGAGAGGGGGGAAGTGCTGAAATTTAAATAGGGAGCCTACCGTATGTCTTGTTATTTTGCGCGCCTTGCTTGTCTTCGGTCTTCGGTCTTCGGTCTTCAATCTTCAAGAGTTGTCCTCAAGCTTTAGATGGCAGCTCTTCAAGTCTTCGAAAGAGGGTTAAAGGTTAGTGTATGAGTGTATGGGGGTGTGTATGAGTGTATAGGAGGCTAGGGTTTAGTGTATGGTGGCTAGGGTTTGGAAAACCTAGGGAAGCTAGGGTTTAGGAGGTGCTCGAGCTCTGTATATCGAATTATATGATTTTTAGGTTGAATTTGCGGATCCTTTTCACGTTGAATGAGGCTCTGTATTTATAGAGGTTGGACAACACTGGCGCCTGTTGCAGTGGCGCCAACCATTTAGGAAATGTTTAAGGTCGGCAAGCAACGTATCTTTGACTAGATTTGGGCGCCTGTACTAGTGACTACTATGCAATTTTTAGCCTGGCTTCACTAGGAGTGACTTCGGAAAGTCCGGAAATGATTTGAAGGAGCCGGGAATGACCCAGAAGGCCGGAAAGGAGCAGAAACACTTAAAATAGTGTCCTGGAGGTATTTGACTTGAAAAGTGAGGATAAGACGTGTCGGAAAGGTTGACCGGGCCTTTAAGGGCAAAACGGTCAATCGGACTGGGAAACTGCCGAGACAAACTCAGATTATCCCGGAAGAAGACTTGGGATCTGGAAACATTATTCAGAATGTTCTCAGAGGTTGTCGGTTTCATTTCCAGAGCCGGCGTGGTCAGAAAAGGAGACCGGCCCACCAGGGGCAAAATGGTCATTTTGTACCGGGTTGGCCAGAACTGACTCAGAATGATCCGAAAAGGTAAAGGAAGGTTGAGAATACTATAAAAAGTAATCTCAGAGGGTTACCGGTTTGATACCCAGAGCCGGTGTGGTTCCTGGAGCATTTGGATGACGAGGGGCAAAATGGTCATCTTGACCTGAAAGACTTGGAAAAGGTCCAAAGGGAAGTTTGGTCATTTTTCACCGAAGTGAGCTAACAGACATTGGTGTTGACCTGGGTTTTGAGTGTTTCCGCCACTCTAACGGTGGTCGTCGTGACACAGGGGTTTGTTGCCAATTTCCTAGATCGACCTATTCGTGAGTATTTTCGCTACTCTAACGATTTTGTGAGTAGTTTCGCTACTCGGACCGTCTCGAGGAATAAACTGTCTCGGGAGAGGGATTGGAAAGGGGACTTATCGTCTCCGAAGAGACGTGCCTAGATTGGAACTGTCTCGATGAATAAACTGTCTCGAGAGAAGGATTGGAAAGGGGACTTTTCGTCTTCAAAGAGACGTGCCTGGATTGGAACCGTCTCGAGGAATAAACTGTCTCGAGAGAGGGATTGGAAAGGGGACTTATTGTCTCCAAAGAGACGTGCCTGGATTGGAACCGTCTCGAAGAATAAACTGTCTCGAGAGAGGGATTGGAAAGGGGACTTATCGTCTCCAAAGAGACGCGCCTGGAATGGAACTGTCTCGAGGAATAAACTGTCTTGAGAGAGGGATTGGAAAGGAAAGGACAATGCCCCTAAGGGCATTTTGGTCATTTTGCCTCTATTTGAGCTTGGTGGGCTCGCGAAGCGATGGAAAGAAGGGATTTGGACCTAGAGAATTTGTTTCGATAGGAATATGCCCACAATGACTTAGACACAAGTCTGGACGAAGTGTAGACTGCCAAGCGGTTAAAAATGGGGTGCTTACACTTGCAAGGGAGATGTTTGGGAGTTTGCGAGTAAAGAGAATTATGCAGAAACTCGATAGGTCATGAATCAACTTGCAGTTGTAGATATAAGTTATGATGAATTTAAGCCAGTTCCTGTGTGACATTAATAGACAAAACGATTCCTTGCTACAATTGTGTATTTAAACCAAATATCACTTACATATAGCACTTCCTTAGGTGTTCAGCATGCCAAGGGTGGGGCAGTTATTTGCCGTTGGGGCCCTTCAGTCTGTAGGTCCCCTTTCTGGTAAAGCTCGTTATCTCGTAAGGTCCTTCCCAATTTGGTCTAAGCTTTCCATCCTGTGCAACTCTGGTAGATTGGTTGACCTTTTTCAACAACAAGTCTCCCATCTTGAAATCCCTTAAACGCACTCGGCTGTTATGGTACTAGCGCATTTATTGCTGATATGAGGCCACTCTGACTATTGCCTGGAGCCTTTTCTCCTCCAATAGGTCCATGTCAACTGCCAGTGCCTCGTTGTTTGTCTCTGGATTGTAGTTCTAAGCCTTGGGGTTGGGGAGGCCGATCTCCACCATTATATCGGCTTCGGCCCCAAAGGTGAGGGAGAAAAGGGTTTGACCGGTGGAGACTGACTCAGTGGTTCGGTAAACCCAGAGGACACTGGAGAGCTCCTTCACCTATAGCCCCTTCGCTTCCTCGAGCTTGGTCTTGATGATCTTGAGAAGGGACCTGTTGGTAACTTCCACTTGCCCGTTTACTTGGGGATGTTCCGGCGAGGAAAAATGGTGGCTGATGTGCAAGTTTGAGCATAACCCGCTAAACTGCTTCCCTTTGAATTGCTTATCGTTGTCAGTGATGACCGCTTTAGGTGTTCCAAAGCGACACACGATGTTCTTCCAGAGGAAGTTGCTCATTTTCTGCTCGGTGATGGTGGTGAGGGCCTCTGCTTCAACCCATTTGGTGAAATAATCGATGGCTATCACAACGAACTTGTTCTGCCCCCTACCCAGGGCAATGGGCCCACGATGTCGATCCTCTACTAGGCGAAGGGCCACGGGCTTTGGATGGGAGTTAGCTCCTGTGCGGGTTGTCTTGGGACGTTAGCAAACCGTTGGCACTTATCACACTTTTTCACGAACTCCTGGGAGTCCTTACTCATGGTTGGCTAGTAATATGCTGTCCTGAGGATTTTGTTATATGGGGATCGTGCTCCGGAATGGTTGCCATAAATGCCTTCGTGGACTTTCCTCATGATGTAGGTTGCCTCTTTTACGGTGGCACACCTGAGGAGGGGGTAGTGTGCCCTCGCTTGTAGAGGACGCCGTCGAACATCACATACCGACTGGCCCTGAATTTGATCCTCCTTGCCTCCAGCTTGTCTTCTGGGAGGACGTTGTGCTCTAGGTAATCCTTGTTTGGCTTAGCCCTCGAGTCGTCTGTTTCCAGTGTATTGACTTTCGGGGTTTGAATGCTCGGCGAATCGAGAGTTTCCAAGGGTACTTCGGGATCGGGTTGGTCTGAACGATATTCTCGTCAATCTGTCTACCTCTTCGTTTTCCAGACGGGGGACCCTCTGCATTACTACTTTGGAAATTTTTCTAACCAAGTCTCTAGCCATCTGGTAGTACTCTTTCATTTTCTCCCCTCTAGTTTCATACTCCCCATGGATCTGCTTTATCACCAACTACGAATCTCCCCTGATGGTTATCTGCTCTGCCCCCATTCGCCGAGCAATTCTGAGCCTGGCGATGAGCGCCTTATACTCGGCCTCGTTATTGGTGGCAGGGAATTTGAATATGAGAGCGTACTCTACTTTCTAGCCATCTGGGGTAACAAGAACCACGCCTGCCCCTTTGGATTGTTCAATAGAGGAGTCGTCAATGTTTAGTACCCAGTTATTCTTGGCGTCCTCCACGTCGGGTGGGGTGTGAGGTTGGGTGGTAAACTCTGCAATGGAATCTACTGCTGCTTGTCCTTTAACGGCTGTTCAGGGCCTGTACTAAATGTCGAATTGGCTGAGTTCTATTGACCATTTCATGAGCCAACCAGCAGTTTCAGGCTTGTGCAGAATTTTCTTGATGGGCTGATCTATCAGGACCACAACCGTATGAGACTAGAAGTACGACCGGAGCCTCCGCGCTGAGTTCACCAGAGCAAAGGCTAACAACTCCATCTTCGGGTATCTTTCCTCAGCTCCTCTGAGTGCTCTGCTCGTGTAGTACACCAGTTTTTAGACTCTTTCACTCTCTCGCACAAGGGCTGAGCTGACTATCGTTGCTGAGACGGCCAAGTAGAGGTAGAGCTTCTCTCCTGTGACTTTTCGGCTTAGCAGGGGAATAGAGCCCAAGTAGTGTTTTAGCTGTTGGAAGGTTTCCTCACATTCGCCTGTCCACTGGAATGCTTTTCTTAACGCCCGGAAGAAAGGTAGGCATTTGTCGGTTGACCTGGAGATGAACCTATTCAGGGCTGCCACTCATCTTGCTAGTAGCTAAACATCCTTGATCGTTTTCAGGGCCTGCATGTCCAAAATGGCCCTGACTTTTTTTGGGTTTGATTCGATGCCTCTCTACGATACCATAAAATCTAGGAACTTCCCCGAGGCCACCGCGAATGCACATTTGGCCAGGTTTAACTTCATGTTGTAGTGCTTGAGGGAGTGGAAGGTTTCTTTCAAATCCTCTAAATAGTTGGCAGCTTGCTTGCTCATTACTAGCTTGTCGTCCATATATACTTCCACGTTTCGTCCTATTTGGGACTTGAACATTTTGTTGACCAGCCTCTGGTAAGTTGTCCCAGCATTTTTTAAGCCGAAGGGGCATCACTTAGTAGTAGTATAATCCTCTGTTGGTAATGAAGACGGTGTGTTCTTGATTGCGTTCTGCCATTTTGATCTAGTTGTACCCCGAGAAAGCGTCCATAAAGGAGAGCATCTCGTATTCAGCTATAGAATCGACCAGAAGGTTAATGGTAGGTAGGGGGAAGCTGTCTTTGGGGTAGGCCTTGTTGAGATCAGTGAAATCTACTCACATCCGCCATTTCCTATTTGTCTTCTTCACCATTACAACGTTTAAGAGTCAGGTCGGGTACTGAGCCTCTCGGATGAATTCAGCTTGGACGAGCTTGTCCAGTTCTTTCGTGACGGCCTCGTTGCGGTCGGGGGCAAAGTTTCTCCTTTTCTGCTTAACTGGTCTGGCCTCTGGTGAAATGTTGAGGTAGTGAGCGGCGATCTCGGGTCGATGCCTGGCATATCCTCATGGGTCCAGCCGAAGACGTTAGCGTTGTCCTTCAGGAATTGTCGCACCTCCTGCTTGAGCTACTCTAGAGCTCCAATACCAATCATGACAACCTTGGGCGACTGTGTGCTGTTGTCCTGAGTTAGATGGTTAATGGGGACTTGTTCCAACTCTTCCACGGGTTCTCCCCGCCTAAGTTCTTCCTCGTCTCTGACTTCCAGCTCCTCTATCACGAGGGTCTCTTTGGCGGCATCCCCCTTGAAGGATGCCAAGATGCATTCTCTCGCGGTCACCTGATCGCCCTTTATAGTTCCTACCCCATGTTTTGTAGGAAACTTCAACCTCAAGTGATATGTGGATATGACTGCCTTAAACTGATTCAGGGTTGTATGCCCTATAATCACGTTGTAGGCCAAGGGGCAATCCACGACTAGAAAGTTGACCAACTTCGTGGTTTGTTGAGGGTCAACCCCTAGGGTGACGGGCAACTTGATGGAACCTACGGGGACGACCCGATCACCGGTGAACCCCACAAGGGGGGAAGTCATGGGCTTCAGTGCCTCTCTCGGTATCTGCAGTTGCTTAACGGCTCCCCAAAAAAGGATGCTAGCCGAGCTGCCACTGTCGATGAGGATTCATCGGGTTCTGAAGTTGGCAATGATGGCGCTGACCACCAGGGCGTCATCATGCGGGTGACTCAGCTCTGAAGCTTCATCCTCGGTGAATACTACGTTCAAAACGTCAGGTTGGGCCTTTTTGCTCGGTCTGTCTACTGAGAATACTTCTGTTTGCTTTGCTCTCTTGACATGGCTCTTTTTGGGGGACGAAGACTCGCTGTCACCTCCAAAGCCCCCAGAGCTGACCCTTATCTCTCCAATCGGGCATTGGTGTGCTGGGGCTCTTTCCGGGCTCTTCTTCTCGACGTGTGGTGCTTTGTCTTGCCCTTGGCCAGCAACATACCTCCTTAAGCGCACTTCCTTGATCAGGTTCTCTATTTGTTGCTTGAGGTCGAAACAATCATCTGTGTTGTGGCCGTGGTCCTTGTGGAATCGGCAGTACTTCCTTTGGTTCCTTGCTTCTGAGGCCCCCCTTAACTTCCCAGGCCATTTCAGGTTCGGGTCATTTTTGATCTCGTTCAGGACGTGCTCCAGCGGCATGGTCAATGGAGTGAAACTACGCTCAAAGGTAGCGAAACAGTTTTTTGGTCGGTCCCCCCTTTCTATCCTCTCGCTCCTTGGGGCTTTCTTGTCTCGGTCGTCCTTGCCTTCGGGTGATCTTTTCTTTTTGTCTGACCGGGAAGTGGCGCCCTCATCGCACTCCCGTCTAGCGCTCATTGTATCCTCAGCATTCATATGCTTCTGGGCTTTCATCATGAGGTCCGCCATAGTCTTCGAAGGCTCCTTGGCCAACGAAAACATGAATTTGTGGGTCCTGACTCCACTCATGAAAGCGGTGACTGCGATCTTGTCGCCAACATCGTCCACTTCAAGGGTTTCTAGGTTAAACTTGGTGACAAACCTCAAAGAGTTTCATCTTTCTTCTGCTTCACATTAAGCTGGCTAGTCGCCAGTATCCTTTATCGTTGGGCTCCAATGTAGTGTCCAACGAACAGTTTGCTAAGCTGAACGAAGGAACTGACAATGGAGGGTTAAATCCGGTTGAACCACACTCTAGCTGCTCCTTTGAGAGTGACAGGGAAGGCTCGGCACATAATCTCGTCGGGGATCGCCTGGAGCTGCATCAAGGCCTTGTAGGTCTCCAGGTGGTCCAATGGGTCCTTCGTCCCATTGAACATCTCTATGGTGGGCATCTTGAACTTGGGTGGTAGGGGGGCCTGCATGACTGCCTGGGTGAATGGAGAGTCGGTTCTGTTCACCATCTCCTCAACGGTGCTTAGAGTTCTGGTCTTCAACCCCTCCCTGACCCTGGTCATCTGGGCTTGGAGTTCTCTTAAACGCTCGTCCCAGGCCGAGGGGTTGTCCTCCCTTTCTCCTTCCGCCTTGGTGTGCTGGGGGTAACGTCGAGGTTGCGAGCCAGGGGCTCGGCTTTCTGCTTCATCCGGTGGGGTGTTGTCGTTTCGGGGTGGTAACACAACGTGAGGGGGTAAAATGCTGCAGCCAGGCAAGACGGAATCTTCGTTCACATCCCGGCTAGCATCACTTCTTTCATTCTTCAGTTGAGCTCTAGGCGGTTCTCCTCCTGCGGGGGCAACAGGGAGTCGTTGAAGCAACTCCTGGTTTTGGGTAATCAGCATTTGCATGTTGGCCATAACATCGGCCATCTAGGTTTCGAGGGCTGCAACTCTGTCGATGTGTTGGTTATCCGCGACCCTATTGGTGTTTTGATCAGCCATGGGTAAGGGGATGCGTGAAATGCCAAACCTAGTGATGACCATGAAAGTAGAAGGAAATCGTTCCCACAGACGGCGCCAACTGATAATGCAATAAGTCTGTTTCTAGGTCAGCGACAATCAGCTCCAATAATTTGAGAAGGGAAAGAGGTGAAGGGCACCAGTGTGATGCTTGTCAAGGGCACTTCGATACCAAAGTTAGGTCTCTGGATATATTTTAACAGAGTTTTAGTTAGGGTTTTTGTTTGCGTACCTTGTTGGAGAAGATAATTTTTCATTTTATATTGGCAGGCACTCTGGTAGCCCTAGAGGGGCGTTGCATGCATGGAGAGGGTGGGAGACGGCTGTCTCTCCATGTGGCAGTGCAACATTGGAGACCTTGATTGGTGGCAGGGTAGTGGGAGGAGTGGTTGTCCAACCCTAAACTTAACGCTCCCTTAGGCGTGTGTTAGAGTGAATGAGGTGATTGCCTCCTCCTACACACGAAGTCTTGGAGTTGGGAGCACGTTATCATGATTGGGTTGTCAATGATGGCTTTTACAAGCGTGGCTGGTGGGATGAATGATCGGCACCATCTCACAAGGCTTGATTGAGCGTGGTCCGCTCGGTCGTGCACAACCATGGTTTGGTTGGTCATGACCTTCCTAGTCAGGCCCTAGTCAGCTGCACCTCTCAAGGTCGATCCTCCTTTCGTGGTGCTTTTCCTTCTTTCGATTCCATCTGCGTCTTTCAAGATATCAACAGATTTAGTGCTGAAGTCTCAACTATTGTAATGTACAATACGTCATCAGCTGAATCTGATAGCCCGTGTGTGCTTTCTCCTGGTCGGGCTATTAAGAGTGTTCCTGGTCGGTCTCCATCACTACACTAACAAACAACTTTAAATACCAGTTCAAAGTGGGAATCTTTAGTATGTATCTTGGAAATATAACTGTGTATAATTTTGCAGCAAGCAAACTATTTACATATCCTTCTTCAACAATTAGTTTTCTTGAGAAATTAAGTGTGCATTCTTGTTTGTGTATCATTCTCAAACAATTGCGTAGTCTATAGAAATTCAAAGTATGTAGTTGTGAGTATTCTTACCATTAAGGTCGCAATCGCATTAGTGTTGGTTATTACGTTATTTGATTTTTTTTCTTCATATGAATGTATGAAATTTTCGATTAACTTTGTGCCGAGTTTGTACACATCTCGTATCTATTATTTTCGATTTCGTCTTTGTTTCTTTTACATTTACACCAAACATGGGGAAGGCAAGTTCCAATCTCAAAATTTTCTCCTTTCCACACAAATGCCTTTTCTTATTTATTTATTTATTTATTTATGACGTGAGATAATTTGTTCAAGGTTGTTTGGACTCATCCCTAATAAGTAAATTCTTTTAGAGATTAATAAGCAGTGACAATCAACTAATCTTGAGCACAACATGGATCATATAGAGAGGTGGTTGCCCTCAAAATAATTGATACTAATTGATGATGCAGCTATCTCGTGCTGGCTTGCCCCCAGGTCCGGGATGAACGGCACAATGGTCGGACGGTGATCTCCTGCACCAAAACCCACCGGTGTGATGGGAGCCAATGGCTCTCCGGTGTGCAAGTTAGATTCAAGGTGATTTCGACGTGGGAGAGAAGGAGAGATTTTTTTGGAGTTGACTGTGTATGCATACCTTTTTTGGGGGCCGAAGTTTTTCCTTGTATGCTTGCATAGTGGAGGTAGGTGGTCCTTCCACGTGACGGCTTCTAGTTGGAAGGTCAGAACTATGTCAGAGCACTCGAGAGCACCATCCTCACACTCCAGGGTGGTGTGTGCTCAGAGCGGTGTCAGGGGCGTGGCGGTTGTTGCAGGTACATGCCACATCCACGTCCCTGATGCAGTCCAGAGAGGCCGGTGTCAGAAGTGGGCCCCGCGGACACGGTCGGACGCCGACCCGATCAGGGGACCGTTGCGAGCGACCCTTCAGATCAGGAAGTTCGTGGACGGATGGAGTGGAGACCTGGTCGGGATACGACTAGGCGGTACGAGACGGGCTTCCGGTCTGGTCAGGAAATCCCCGTCACCAGATGCCCCCAATTCATCTGGCCATCTGTTCGGGGTCAGAGGAATTTCGTCGGTCGGTCCGACCGCGGAACGCGGAGCGCATTTATAGCGGGGGCGGCGTAATTATGGCAGGCGCTGTCCCGTCGTTTCGCCTGCCCCCACGTGGCGGCCAGGGATTAGCAGTCAGAAGTCGAAAAGCCGTGTCGCATCTCGACCGTTGATGTCCCATCACCGAGGGTCATCTGGGCCGTTGATTTCAAAGGCGTGGGGGGAATTTTGTAAGGCGGTTGCCCCCAATTTCGGCCTCATTGTTTTTTACCAAATACGCAGAGAAGGAGAGAGAGAGAAAAACCTAACTCACTTTGCCGTCGTCGCTGTCTACGCCTCCACCGTCGTCTTCGTCATCTCCGGCCGGCCAAGAGGTGCCATCCTCCTAGTTTCACCGCCGATTTGCTTCGAAAATTGTCGCTGGTGCTTCAGAACGCGGTAAGCTTCGCCCTTTGATTGTATGTACTGGCTTATTACCCGCTGTGTGTCCGTGTTTGAGGGGAGAGGTCAGATTCCTGACCTGTCGGGGTTTGTTGACAGGGCGGAGTTCTTAGAATCCGTTCTTGGGGATTTGCGTGAGTTGTTTAGGCCGGTGTTCAATAGGATTGAGGGTTGTGCACCTCTCGGGACCATGTCGAACCCGGAGGGGGTTAGTTCAGACACGGAAGAGACGGGTTCCAGTGGGTATCGAGTCGAGAAGCGCCGGACCCAGGAAGAGGCCTCTGTGGGGGACTCCGGGGGGTCCCAAGGAGTTGGGGCCGCTTACTCTGGAGTCGGGGAGGAACGGGACCAACCCGCTGAGGTTGCTGCCCGAGCCGTGGAGGTCGAACCCGGCGAGGGGGATGGAGAGGATGGCCCCGGGTACGGTGCAGAGAGGGTCGCCTCCTCTCTTGACAGGGAGAAGGTCGTCGCCCTTCGGCGAGCGTACCAGATCCCGAAAGGGGTAAGGTGTAGGGTCCCTGGCTCTAGGGACCAGGCGTGCTCGCCCAGGGAGGGGGAGATAGCGATCTTCGAGGGCGCTCTAGCTGGCGGCCTTCGTGTACCGTTCCCTCGGCCGGTCAGAGAGATTCTGCAGAGGTTGCGTCTCGCCCCGGGACAGCTCTCGCCGAACGCCTGGCAGATCATGACGGGTTGTATGATCCTCTGGCAAATCGTCCATGGGAGGGACGTGACGCCAGAGGAGTTCTCGCATTGTTATAGGCCGGCCGAGCGCGGGAAGGGATACTGGTACTTCTCAGGTCGGTCGACCGGGCTCGATCTGGTCGGCGAGCTTCCTTCTTCACACAAGAACTGGAAGGGCCGGTTCTTCTTCATTAGCGGAGAGGGCTGGGAGTTCTGCCCCTGGGAGATAGATTTCTCTGCTCGGATCCCCAGGCAATGGGGTTACCCGAGCAAGAAGGGTATGATCCTTACTCCGTGTCTTCTTCCTCCCCTTTTGTCCGATGTTTTTTGCATGTGTCGCCCGTTCTGACTTAGGTGCCTTACGAGTGTCAGGTCGGGTAAAGCCTCTTCTGTCTGCCGAGCACAAGGCGGCGGTAGAGGCGGTCAAAGAGTACGAGTTTCGTAATGCCAAGGACTTGGTGACTGTCGAGGCGCTCGCTCTATATCTCTTGGGGCCCGAACCGAGCAGAGAGGCCTTGGCCGCTGAACGTGAAAGGAGTGAGTACATTTTTACTTTCGTTATGGCGATCGTTCTCTGACATTTCTGGTCATCCCTTGCAGATCGCCCGGCCGCTGCGGCTGTTCAGGTCGATACTACAGCGGTTCAGCCCGGTTGTCAAGAACTCCAGCCAGCGGCCGAGCAGGACACGATGAGTTTTGACATCAACTTCCTGGCCCGGAAGAGGGCGGCCGCGGCAGCTGGCGCGTTAGGGTCGAAGCGCCAAAAGACGGCCGAGGTCGCTGAAGAACTCCCTCCTCCCCCTCCTCCATCGAAGAAGGCGTCACCCCAGAAGGGGAGGGGCCAGGTTTCAGTTGCTGTCAGACCTCCGGGGCATTCCGAGGGATCGCAGCCGAGGCGAGGCGCGGTCACTCCGGCAGACCCCCAGGCCCGTGCTGGTCCGGCAGCCTCTGCCCCCGCGAACGTCATCGATAACTCGGACGTGGCCTGGGAGAGGGCGGCAGAGGCGGTGAGACCTACAGACATCACGAGGTTGTCCAAGCATCCCAACTCCAGGTTGGTCAGGGACGCCAACCACAACCTGTTCAAGGTGTGCTCCCGTGTGGTTAACGCTCTGCTCTTCACTACTTTTCCTGTGATACAAGTTCTAACCCCTCAGATTTCAGTCTCTTGCCAGGGTTATGGCTTTGGGTCATCGCCGAGGGGGCTCGGAAAAGGCTCTCCAGGAGGAGAAGGCGGCCAGCTCGGCGCTCGTCCAGGAGGTTCAGTCGCTGAAGGGCGACGTCTCGGCTGCTAGGGCCGAGAGGGATTCTGTTCTGGAGGAGCTCCAGTCGGCTCGGGTTGATAATGAAAGGCTCGCCAGGCAGGCCAACAAGCTACTCCTGAGCTTCACGGCCGAAGAGGCGAAGAGGCACGATCTGGAAAGAGCTGTAGCAGCTCACGGTGAAGAGCTCAAGAGGGCAATGGCTGAAGCCGTTGAGGAATTTAAGAAAGGGGACGACTTCCAGGCCTTGCTGGAACCCACCTTTCAAATGGGCTTCGAGTCGGCTCGGAATCAGGCGTCCAAGAAGTATCCCGAGTCGGACTTCTCGAGCCTGGATCCTCTCAATGACCTCGCACCTGTAGATGGTCAGGGTGCTACTGGCCAAGTGGTTGAGGAAGGGGCCGGAGCGGATACTGCTGGAGAGGGCCAAGCCGCTGAGGTTCAACCAGAAGCCGCTGCTGGTGACCAGGTCGGTGACCGGCCAGAAGCCACTGAGGGACAAATTGGGGACCGCGCTCAGGCTTGAAGATGGCTTGGGCCCTCGTCTGCTGGAGCTCGCCTTTCGCATGGGCATCTTTTGTTGTTCATTCTCGTTTTTTTTTTTTTTTTTAAAACTGTATTCCTCCTTTCACTAATGGAATGGGTTTGTTTTCGTACATTCTGTGTCCGTTATGTTTGTTGAATGTTTGATTGGAATGGTTTGTAGAATGCTTGTACGTACCAAAGACGAATTGACCGGCGTTTATAGCCGAAGGGATTCCACTTATGCCATGGCCACTCAAGGCCCTCTGGATCTGCTCGGCACTTGGCCGAGCAGATTCAAGTTCTATGCCATGGCCAATTAAGGCCCTGGATCTGCTCGGCGCTTGGCCGAGCAGATGCTAGTTCTGCGCCATTGCCACTTAAGGCCTTCTGGCTCTGCTCGGCGCTTGGCCGAGCAGATTCTATTTCTGTGCCATTGCCACTTAAGGCCCTCTGGCTCTGCTCGGCGCTTGACCGAGCAGATTCTATTTCTGAGCCATTGCCACTTAAGGCCCTCTGGCTCTGCTCGGCGCTTGGCCGAGCAGTTTATATTTTTGAGCCATTGCCACTCAAGGCCCTCTGGCTCTGCTCGGCGCTTGGCTGAGCAGATTCTACTTCTGTGCCATTGCCACTCAAGGCCTTCTGGCTCTGCTCGGCGCTTGGCCGAGCAGATTCTACTTCTGTGCCATTGCCACTTAAGGCCCTCTGGCTCTGCTCGGCACTTGGCCGAGCAGATTCTATTTTGATTCCCCGTGAGTAGATAAATTCAAAGTCGATTCATGTGAACAATTTGCTGAACAGTCGCTTTTATTGAGATTCAGGGGAATTACAAGTAGGAGCCTTTCAAGAGTAGTACTTCCTTAGATGTTCTGCGTGCCACGGGTGTGGAAGCTCATTCCCTTCCGAGTTCTTTAGCCTGTAGGTGCCCTTCCTAGTACTGCCGATAACCCGGTAGGGTCCTTCCCAATTAGGTCCGAGCTTTCCTTATCTGGGATCCTTGGTAGACTGGTTGACTCTCTTCAATATAAGGTCCCCGGTCGCGAAGTCTTTTGGTCGAACCCTAGAGTTGTGGTACTGGCGCATCCTCTGCTGGTAGGACGCCATTCTCACAGCTGTCTGTAGCCGTCGCTCCTCCAATAGATCCAAGTCCACATTCATGGCCTCGCCGTTGGTGGCGAGGTCGAATTGCACCGTTCTGGGGCTGGGGAGACCGATCTCTATTGGAATGACAGCTTCAGCGCCGAAGGTGAGTGAGAACGGCGTCTGACCCGTAGACACTCTCTCCGTCGTTCTATAGGCCCATAAGATGTTATGGAGCTCTTCTGCCCACAAGCCCTTGGCCTTCTCCAACTTCGTTTTGAGGATCTTCAAAAGCGATCTGTTGGTGACTTTAACTTGGCCGTTCGCCTGGGGGTGCTCGAGGGACGAGGCGTGGTGACTTATCCCCAGGTCGGCGCATAATTTGTTGAACCGTCTGCCCTCGAACTGCTTCCCGTTGTCCGTTATGACGACCTTGGGGATTCCGAATCTGCACACAATATTCTGCCATAGGAACTTTTGCATCTTCTCCTCGGTAATCGTCGGGAGGGCTTCTGCCTCCGCCCACTTTGTGAAGTAGTCGATTGCCACCACGGCAAATTTCGTCTGTCCTTTGCCGAGTGGTAATGGGCCCACAATATCAATCCCCCATTGGGCGAAAGGCCAAGGAGTCTGGATTGGGGTCAATTCTTGAGATGGCTGTGTCGGGATGTTGGCGAACCGTTGGCACTTATCACATCTCTTGACGAATTCCTGGGCGTCTCTTTCCATGGTGGGCCAATAATAGGCCGTTCGCAATATCTTCTTGGCGAGGGAACGACCACCAGAGTGGTTTCCACACACTCCTTCGTGGACCTCCCGCATTATGTAGTCTGCTTCTTCCGCATTGGCGCAGCGGAGCAGCGGCATGGTGTGCCCCCTTTTGTACAGTACCCCGCCCTGTATAAGGTACCTACTCGAGCGGTACTGAACCCGCCTCGCCTCGTTTCGGTCCTCAGGCAGGGATCCGCTCTCCAAGTAGTTCTTGATCGGGCTCATCCAGGAGGATTCTGGCTCGATCTGGTCAACCTCTGGGCTCTGGATGCTCGGTGAATTAAGGATCTCGAACGGGACTCTCGGGTCGGGCTCCTCGGACGAGGCAATTCTGGCTAGCCGGTCTGCCTCCTCGTTTTGCAGTCTCGGTACGCGCTCCAGTAGTACCTTAGGGAATCTTCTGGCCAAGCTCTTCGCCACTTGGCAGTATTGCTTCATGTTGTCTTCTCTTGCTTCGTACTCTCCCTGAACCTACTCCACCACGAGCTGAGAGTCGCTTCGGACCACTATTTGCTCGGCCCCCATTCGCCGAGCCATTCGGAGGCCGGCGATGAGTGCTTCGTACTCGGCGACATTGTTGGTGGCAGGAAACTTGAAGCGGAGAGCATACTCCATTTTGTAGCCTTCGGGGGTGACGAGGACCACGCCGGCGCCGCCGGAACCGTTAGTGGAAGAACCGTCAACGTTCAGGACCCAGGGGCTCTCAGGGGGGTCGGCGTCGGGGGTGGCCGGGGGCGGGTTAGTGAATTCCGCTATGAAATCCGCGGCAGCCTGCCCCTTGACCGCCAGTCGGGGTCGGTAACGGATGTCGAATTGACTAAGTTCAACGGACCATTTCACCAATCGGCCTGAAGTCTCGGGTTTGTGCAGGACGCTCTTCAAGGGCTGGTCGGTAAGTACCACAATCGTGTGAGCTTGAAAATACGGTCTTAGGCGCCGAGCTGAGGTCACAAGTGCGAAGGCCATAAGTTCCATCTTCGGATACCGTTCTTCTGCTCCATGCAAGGCACGACTGGTGTAGTAGACTGGCCGTTGGATTCCCCCTTCTTCTCGGACCAGAGCTGAGCTCACTGCTGTCGCCGACAAGGCCAAATAGAGAAACAACTCCTCCCCCGGGACGGTTCGGCTGAGCAGCGGGGACTGAGCTCAGGTATTGTTTGAGTTGACCAAAGGCTACTTCACACTCCTCGTTCCACTCGAACGCCTTGCGCAGGATCTTGAAGAACGGTAGGCACTTGTCCGTGGACCGAGAGATGAACCTATTCAGGGCAGCAATACGTCCCGCCAGCCTCTGGACGTCTTTCGTTGTTTTGGGCGCCTGCATGTCGATGATGGCTTGAATTTTCTCCGGGTTGGCCTCAATGCCCCTTTGTGACACCATGAAACCCAGGAACTTCCTCGAGGCGACGCCGAAGGCGCACTTGTCGGGGTTGAGCTTCATCCTATATTTGCGGAGTGTTCGGAACGTCTCTTCCAGATCCCGCAGGTGGTGGGCGGCCTCCTTGCTCTTCACCAACATGTCGTCCACATAAACCTCCACATTACGCCCGATCTGGGATTTGAACATGAGGTTGACCAGCCGTTGATATGTTGCCCCAGCATTCTTTAACCCAAATGGCATAACATTGTAGCAATAGAGCCCCCTATCGGTAATGAAAGTTGTATGCTCCTGGTCGCGCGCCGCCATTCGGATCTGGTTATATCCTGAAAAAGCATCCATGAACGTTAGCATTTCATACCCCGCCGTGGAGTCGACGAGAAGATCGATGGTCGGTAGTGGGAAACTGTCCTTGGGGCATGCTTTGTTCAGGTCGGTGAAATCAACGCACATCCGTCACTTCCCGTTGGACTTCTTTACCATGACAACGTTCGAGAGCCAAGTAGGGTAGTGTGCTTCCCTGACAAACTTTGCCTGCACCAGCTTCTCCACCTCTTCAGCCACCGCGTCATTCCAGTCCGGTGCGAAATTCCTCTGCTTCTGCTTGACCGGCCTGGCCTCATTGTCGATGTTCAAGTAGTGAGCCGCTACTCGTGTGTCAATACCAGGCATGTCCTCTTGAGACCAGGCGAACACGTCTGCGTTACTTCTCAGGAACTCCCTCAGCTGCTCTTTCAACTCTTCAGGGGCGGCGGTCCCTATCCTCACCTTTCTGTCCTGTCCCGGTGGCCCGACCAGGACCTCTTCTAGTTCTTCCGCTGGCTCTCCCCTTCTGACTTCTTCTTCGTCCCTCGGCTCGAGCTCTTCGATCACCAAGGTCTCCTTGCTGGGCACTCCTTTGAGGGAAGCCACATAGCACTCCCGTGCTTCCTTTTGGTCGCCCCATGCACACCCGACCCTAGTGTCGGTCGGGAATTTGATTCGGAGATGATACGTGGAAGCGACCGCCTTAAACTGGTTCAGGGCGGTTCGGCCAATTATGGCGTTGTATGCGGAAGGGCAATCCACAACCAAGAAGTGTACCATCCTCGTCGTCCGGTGTGGCTCTTCCCCAAGGGTGACTGGCAGGGTAATGGAACCGAGAGGGACCACCCGGTCTCCGGTGAAGCCGACCAGCGGGCAGTTGACTGGTTGTAGCTTCTCCTGGCCGATCTTCATTTTCTCAAAGGCCCCTCGGAACAGGATGTCTGCCGAGCTCCCACTGTCGACCAAGATTCTCTAAGTTTTGAAGTTGGAGATCACCGCCGAGATGACCAGGAGGTCATCGTGCGGTTGGTGTAGCTCGGTGGCCTCTTCTTCAATGAACGTGATCGCGGGACCTTCGTTCTTCATCTTCTTGCTGGCCGTCCCGACCAGCATTACTTCTGCTTCGTTTCGGATGTCTCGGACATGTTTCTTTCTCGCCAACGAGGACTCCCCTCCTCCAGCGAATCCTCCAACAATGACCCTTATCTCTCCAATGGGTTGGGTGGTTGTTTCGGTTCTTGCTGGGCTGTGTCGCTCCGCCCGTGCTCGATCTCCACCGGCCACGTAGCGGCTCAGCCTCCCTCGTTTGATCAGATCTTCGATCTGCTGCTTCAAATCGATATAGTCCTCCGTGTCGTGGCCATGGTCACGGTGGAAGCGGCAGTATCGCCTCTTGCTCCTTATTCCTGAAGGTGTCCTCAAAGGCTCGGGCCATCTCAGGTCCGAGTCATCTCTGATCTCCATCAGAACATCCTTCAGCTTCGTCGTTAGAGGGGTGAACGTTTGATCGAGGCTGCGGTAGTACTCGCGTCTCCCTTCGCCCCTGTTCCTCGACCGGTTGGCGTTTCGGCTTGTTTTACTTTCCCTCTCGTCGTTCGATGTTCTGCTGGTTCGCTTCTTCTCAGAGCGTGAATCGTCCCCTTCGTCATTATCTCGCCTGGCGCTCATGGCGTCCTCCGCGTTCATGTGCTTCTGAGCCCGGAGCATCAATTCTGCCATGTCTTGGGTCGGTCTTTTTGATAGGGAGAAGAGGAGTTTCCCACTTCTCAGGCCGCTCATGAACGCCGTGACAGCCACCTTGTCATCGACATCGTCCACGGCCAACGTCTCTTGGTTGAACCTCGCAACATACTCCCTCAGCGTCTCAGCCTTCTTCTGCCTCACCGTCAGCAAGTATGCCGCAGGCCTCCTTTGCCGCTGGGCTCCAATGTAGTGGCTCACAAACAGCTTGCTAAGTTCCTTGAAGGTTGAGACCGTCGCTGGTTTGACCTTGTTGAACCAGGTTCGCACCAAACCCTTCAGCGTGACCGGAAATGCTCTGCACATGATCTCATCTGGCACTGCTTGCAAGTGCATGAGCGCCCTGAACGTCTCCAAATGGTCTACCGAGTCCTTAGATCCATCAAAAGAGTCCAAAGTCGGCATTTTGAACTTCTGGGGGAGTGGGTAGTCCATTACGTTCTGTGTGAACGGTGAGGCTGTTCGGCCAATGAGGGTGTCTACTGCATTTGGGGCTTTGGCTTCTACCGCGGCTAAAACTCCAGCCATCTGGGCTTGCATGGCTTTCATTTGCTCGTCCCAAACATGGGAGCTCTCCGGTTTGTCGCCCACCATCTCCGTCCTCGACGGGATGGCGTGACTAGTACGTGCTTCTTCGATGTAGGGCTCGCGGCGAAGTAGGGGGTCTTCGACTCGTCCCCCATTGCCGTTTTCGCCGTTATTGGGGAGGATGGATGGATCCTTGTCGACCTCCTGCTCCTGTTGTTCGTCCGCCACCGGGTTGGGCTGCGGCGGAATCTCAGGTGGAAGAGGGGGGTTTCGTTGGAGTAACTCTGCGTTTTGACGGACCAGCTGCTGCATGCTAGTCATCATGTCCGCCACCGTCTTCTCCAAGGCGGCTATTTTATCTGCACTGGTGTCGGCCATCGAGGTTTCTTCGGGGAGGGTGCTAATCCCAGACCTAGTCAAGACCATGAACTGTCACGAGAGAAAACGGTTCCCACAGACGGCGCCAGCTGATGATGCAGCTATCTCGTGCGGGCTTGCCCCCAGGTCCGGGATGAACGGCACAATGGTCGGACGGTGATCTCCTGCACCAAAACCCACCGGTGTGATGGGAGCCAATGGCCCTCCGGTGTGCAAGTTAGATTCAAGGTGATTCCGACGTGGGAGAGAAGGAGAGATTTTTTTGGAGTTGACTGTGTATGCATACCTTTTTTGGGGGCCGAAGTTTTTCCTTGTATGCTTGCATAGTGGAGGTAGGTGGTCCTTCCACGTGACGGCTTCTAGTTGGAAGGTCAGAACTATGTCAGAGCACTTGAGAGCACCATCCTCACACTCCAGGGTGGTGTGTGCTCAGAGCGGTGTCAGGGGCGTGGCGGTTGTTGCAGGTACATGCCACATCTACGTCCCTGATGCAGTCCAGAGAGGTCGGTGTCAGAAATGGGCCCCGCGGACACGGTCGGACGCCGACCTGATCAGGGGACCGTTGCGAGCGACCCTTCAGATCAGAAAGTTCGTGGACGGATGGAGTGGAGACCTGGTCGGGATACGACTAGACGGTACGAGACGGGCTTCCGGTCTGGTCGGGAAATCCCCGTCACCCCTAATATAACAGTTTTTTTTTAAAAATAATTCATGCTAGCTACGTGAATGATTTGAATTCAGATTACACTAACGATTTACTCAAAGACTATAAGCTCTTTATCGACCAGGTAAACCCGGACGGAATTTTTACGTGTTTGTTTAAAGCCAAGAATTGAGGTTTCTACCCTTCATTCAGGTAGGTGGCTAGAAGTCCAAGGATGAAAGATTTCAAGTCTACCCTTGCCTGCCTTTCACCATATTAATTTAGTAGGAAATTGGGACGACACTTCTTGTCCACATGTTCTCTTTCCTCTGTGCAGGCGAAGAGAGACTGAAGGGAAAGGAAGACTTTTAAAAAGTAAACGAAAGTGACCTATGTCAACAACCGGCAGACCAGAGGAAGACCCCCCCAATCAATCCCCTCAAGTCTTCTCGCGAGTCCATTTAACACATTGCCCTAAACCACTCGCCAAAATTACACCCAATACCACTGAATTTCTTGCCCTTGCCGTGGGGTTTGGTTCATCTTTAATATGTATATATATACGTTCTTTTGATTGGTCATATTTAATATTCTATTTTTATCAAGTCAACACCCAAAATGCAAAAATGTAGGAGCTAAAAATTTTGTAATCTTTTATATTATATGTATATATATATATATATAGAACACCAATTTAAAATGATGTATCTATAGCATTTTTAAAATTAAAAGTCATTCCTACTTAGGTATGCTTTTATTTTGAAGTGATACATTGATATTTAACCATATTATTTTATAAAAAAATTTAGTGTTTTTATTTGGGTAAATTACATTGACTATTTCTGAAATTTTACGAAGTGTAAGATGATACTCTGTACATATTGACTATAACTTTACTATTCATTCCTTTTAAAACATTATAATAAATTCTTCTTTCCAGTTAACCGGGCTACTAAAATTCTTTTTATACCCTTACTATCTTGTCAGTGTTCTACTAATACCACCAACAGATACAATCAACACCCACATATATATGTATATATATGTGTGTGTGTATGCATAACCACTTGCATCTCCATCTGGATGATTCATTCCCTCTCTTTCTCTTATCAACAACCTTTGAAAAAATTAGTTATATTCACATATTAATGTGTGTGACTCATTTTCTCCCTCACTGTGATTTTAATAAAGTGGGTTTAAAAGCGGTGGATTCAATTCCTCCTCTCTCGGCCAACAAAAAAAAAAATAGTCTCTCTCGCGCCCTGCACACACGTCTGTAATTTCTCTCCCTATAGGCCAAGACAAACCCACTTTCTCCTTTTTTTTCTCATTTTCTCACGCACACACCCCAATGGCCTTCACCCACTTATTCATCTGCTGCAAACCCAAAACTCATTAACTTTCTTCACGCATCTCACTCTTCGATTGGAAAACCAAAATAATTGTACCGCTTGCGAACAACCTTCCTTGCATCTAGGCCAAATACCCAATTCAAATATACAGGTTAATGCCACAACCAGCCATCATAAAATGTGTATATAATAATTACATGCGCACACATATATGCAGGTTAATACACCTTCCTTGCATCTAGTTCACACAACCAATTCATAAACCCACATGGAAGCACTCAAATTGGCTGCGCTAACACCCCCATGCAATTGGATTTGAACCCACATACATACACATGAAATGTATATATAGACATAATATATGCCTTAACAGTGCATTAATTCTCAAACCTACAAAACTACCTATTTCCAAAATCAAACACCTCCATATACAAACCAACCCATCACCACTAGCTTTGTCGCACAAATCTTTCAATTTCGTAAGCTTCGGGTCAGAGTTTAGGGCTCCAATTTCGGAAGGCAGAGTAGCCAATGACGGAAGGAATTTTGGGGTAGAAGGGCTGGGTTTGCTGGTGGGGATGAAGGGAAAATGAAGATGGTCCGGTGATTGTCTAAGGCAGATTGTGAAATGGGAGGGAGGGAGAGAGGGAGGGAGAAAAAGAGGAAAAAAAAAAACAAAAGATTACCTAATTATTTTATGAAAGGCAAAAATGGAGATGTGATAATCTTTTAAATACTTAAACAGTCAAAATATTAGGTTTGTTAACTAATGATCTTTTTAATGAAAGGAAAAATTTACTACAATATTTTAAAATGAAGAAAGAGTAGTATAATTGTCATTATGTTAAAAGTATTATTTTTATATTTTACAAAATTTTAGGAGAATCATTGTAATTTATCCGTTTTTCTTTTTGTTTGCATAGTATTATTGTTTGTTTAATTATGAATCTCACTCAAGAAGGGATAAAAAAAAAAAAAAGTTTGTAATAGTCTTCATGTAAGGTTTGTATATGCCGTGCTAACATGCAAGTCATCATTAAGAATGTCAATGGACCAGACATGACGGGTATTGGCACATCCATTCCCACATTCACTTAAAAAATTCACCTCTATTTCTGTTTTCATATTCATACGGGTATTTTTTTGGACGTTCATCCCCGCTCCGCAGGTAAAAATCTCCATCCACCTCCGCCCCCGTCCGTACCCGCCAAGCCCAATAACACTAAAAAAAAGAAAACCCCAAAACAAATACAAAAATAAATAAAAGAGCAAAAAATATAATTGACAAAATTTAAATTTTATTATTTACAAGCGAGTCTCTATTTTTTATTTTAAAATTTATAGTCAAACCCCCTTTTTTTAGTCTTAATATTTATAATTAAACTCTAGGTAATTACTAATTATACTAATACCTAACGGGAATGGCGGGACGAGGAGGGGTAGGGCAGGGCCGGGGGGGACAACTTAAATCCGTCCCCACCTCTATATCCGCACGGGTTTAATTTAACACCTCCATTCCTACCTTCATCCTCGTTTTAAATCCTTCATACCCTCCTCATACGGCGCGAGTTCAGTCGAATATTCAACCTTACTCGGTCCACTACCATCTCCAGTCATTATGCCTCACTGTAAAATTACAACATTGGCTATGACGGCCAAAAAATGTTGCTCTAGGATCTCCACGATCCAGAAATGTTAAGAGGAGGAGAATCAAGTTGAGTTATCCCAAAAGGACATATGCACTATAAAATCATAAAAAACACATATCTTACAGAGAGATATGACTCATTTGAGTTTCAAAAGAAATTTGTAATTTGAAAATGTAAAAAAAAATAAAAAAAACTCAGATTTGTTATATTTCTCACCGTCTTTCTTATTTTATACATTTTAAAGTAGTTATTTAATGCGAAAGAAATTGAGCTCGGAGTTGTCTCAACTCAATGAAGCATCGAGTCTGGGTAAATAAACTTTGAAAAAAGATTTATCGTTTCCCTTAGACTTACCAAGTCGGTTTCCATTTCTTTTTCTTTCTGTTAAGTAGTCCTTTGTAAAAATGTCCAAAATAGCACGCTCTTAAAATAAAGGCAAAATAATTATTTTGTTTCTTTAATTTATATCAGATTTTAATGTTATTTCTCAACTTTTATTTATTTTATTGAAGCATTCTAACTTTTAAAAAATATTGATGTGGTCTAACATTTTAAACTAAGTAAGAAAATTAAGAGTTAATTATACTTTAACCCTCTAAACTAAGATTCAATATTACCTTATTCGATACAACTAAAAAGTGTTACATTTTCACCCTTATTAATATTTAAAACTAGGGACTTGTTTAGCCTGAATTTTATATTAATCTAACCAAGTGAAGAGAAAAAAAATTGGTTTTCTAGCTATGAAATGTTGTAAATTCCCTTAAATATCTAAGAAAACGGCCAAAATTATCCATAAAAATTGAATTTTATTGACCACCAATTACTACCTTTGGCGATATCAATGATATTTTTTAAACTACATTTTTGTTAACCAAAAATCAAGAAATATCTTCTATTCTATTAGATATGAGATTGAGTTTCATGAATATGCCGGCTAGAAAGATGCTATTTGCTACTATTCTAGCTATTTGTGACAAAAGTTAGAAGTGTCAATTTTTTTTATTTGTTAACAATGTAAACATAAATTTAAATTCTAACAGTTTAGGAGTGAAAATGTAATAATTTTTTACTAAACAGTTAAAATGAAACTAAATCATAATTGAGAGAATCAAAATATAATTAATTCTTAATTTTTGTTACCTGTTTTAAAAAATTGGACTATATTAACTTAATTTTAAAAGCTGAAGAGTTTAAGTAGAAGAAATAAAAATTGAGGGAAAACATTGAAATCTGAAATAAAGTTAGAGGGACAAAATAATCGTTTATTCTAAATAAATCATATTACTTTGGCAATAGCAATTTATTTATATATAGTTTTGATAAGAGAAAATGTTTGCAGAAATCTTACTTTCAAGTTATTTGTGCTTTGCTCAAAGCTTAATGAAAGTTCTGAAAAACTTGGAATATGAAGTGAACTTGCCCTCTCAAATTTTTTTTTTTTTCCATTTTCTCTTGATTTATGTTCTCATTGTACATGAAAAGTTTTTTAGTAGAAAATGTTCCACAGTAACAGTCTCTTTATAACGTCATGTTTAGCTATAGGATTTATTAAGTGAAAAAAAAATATTAATTATTTGTACTTGTTAATTTTATAGCAAATAAAAGAAATAAGTTTTTGAGAAATGTATATTATTATTTTTTTCTTAAGCCAACTAAACAAATGCAAAGAATTTTGCTCATCACTTTCATTTTCCTTTTCCTTTTTTTTTCTCCAATCATATTAAAATAGATTCATTTTCCCATAGAAGTAAACGAATTTGACTTCCTAAAAATCAAGAAAATAAAAAAAATACTTTTTTTTTTACAAATTTTTAGCCACTTTATTTTAATGTGAAGTCCATCATTCAACCACATTATATACATTAATTTTGCATAAATTTTTTGGTTATATAAAATTATCTATTAAAAAAATATACCTTCCACGCTATTTGGTAATGCTGTACAACATATAAATTTTTTTAAAAACAGGGTCCATTTGCGGCCAGAGTCATCCACTATCATAGTTATCGAGCCAGATATCAAACTAGTAAAGGCATCTCTGTACACAGTTCATCGGGTCAAACATTGTTATAAAATTATATGTATTGGTTATATGTATTATAAAATTATATGTAATATAAGTAAAACAGTGGTTAGTGAAGGTTAATTTTGCGTCTAATACCCAGGTTCAAAGGGTTTTTAATAGTTCAATCCAATGCCTCGTACCGAACTGACGAACGCTCCCCTCCAATTTCAGGTTGAGCCTACTGGTCTGATCCGACCATGATAACTATGCCCATAATATTTTCTAATTTTTAAAATATTATCACCACATCATTATCAATCTGATTGTTATGAAAAGAAAGACTGGTGGATGCCTGTACGTGATTGTAACCTACCTCTTATTTGCTTATATAAACGGAAGAGAGAAAGAGAGAAGCGCAAAAGAAGAAAAGAAAGAAACAAAAGAGAAAGAGACAGAAAGAGAGATTGAAAGAGAAGAGAGAGAGAGAGAGAGAGAGAGAGAGAGAGAGACGGAAAGAAAGAGAGAGACAGAAGAGAGAGAAGAGAGAGAGAGAGAGAGAGAGAGAGAGAGAGAAGAAGAGAGAGAGAGAGAGAAGAAAGGGAAAAACAAAGAGTATAGGTAACCTATTTACATTTCTGTTGTCTTTATTTTATATCTTATGAATGAAATACATATTTGGGTGATGATATTTCTTCGTCATCATATTCACGAAGAATTAAAAACCGAATACCTCACGGTAAAAGACCCACTGATACTATGACAAAATTTGAAGGAGAGATATGAGCACCAGAAGACCATGTTTCTCCCCAGAGCTCGTTATGATTGGATGCACCTGAGGTTGCAAGATTTCAAAGCTGTTAGTGAGTATAATTCTGCATTATTTAAAATCAGCTCACAATTGAAATTATGTGGGCAAACGATTACTGATGCAGATATGTTAGAAAAAACATACTCTACATTTCATGCCTCGAATGTGCTCCTCCAGCAGCAATATCAAGAGCGGGGTTTTCAAAAATATTCAGAATTAATTTCATGTCTCCTTTTGACTAAACAAAATAATGAGCTTCTGATGAAAAACCACCAGTCTCGCCTGACTGGATCTACACCATTCTCTGAAGTGAATGTAGTCTCATTTTATGAACGTGGTCGTGGTTGTGGACGTGGCCGCAGTCGTGGACGCGGTAGAAATACTTTTCGTCATCGTGGAGGGTATAACAGTTATACTTCTTCAAGTTCTCGAGTTAAGAATACTACACCACACCACCAGTAGTGGAACAACTCGTGGACCAACTCTGAAACAAAACAAGAAAAGGGAAAAGGTTTACAGAATAAACCTCCTAAAAATTATGAAGATGTTTGTTATAGGTGTGGTATGAAAGGGCATTGGTCACGTACCTGTCGTACGCCCCAACCATTAGTGGATCTTTACCGAGCATCAACACAAGATAAGGGAAAAACAGTTGAAATGAATTTCACAAACTTTGATGACTCAGTAGAAATCACACACCTTGATGTTTCAGATTTCTTTGCAGATCCTGATGGAAAAATAGATCACTTAATTGGTGATGGAAATGTCCACATCAACTAGTTTATCTTATTGTCCTGTTCAGTTTATTGTCATCTTGTGTAATATTTTACTACGCATGTTTTTATTATACGAATGTTTTCATTTTCTTATCAAATAAGAAATTTCATATTTTGTATAGAAACATGGAATCCATCAAAGCATTAATAGCCTCGAAGATGAACGATGAAGATACATGTTTAGTAGACAGTGCAACAACTCATACAATTCTTCGAGAGAAAAAATATTTTGTTAACTTAACGTTAGCTGAAAATAATGTTAAGACAATATCTGGCAATACAAAATTAATTGAAAGTTCCGGCAGAGCCAATATATTGTTGCCAAAAGGAACAAAACTCTATATTGATGATGCTATGTATTCAACTAGAGCTACAAGGAATTTGCTCAGTTTTAAAGATATACGTAGTAATGGATATCATATAGAGACAACAAATGAAGATAATAAAGAATATCTTTACATTACTTCTATTATTTCATGCCAGAAACAGATATTAGAAAAACTTGCTACCTTCTCTTCTGGCTTATATTATACAACTATAAGAATTTTGGGATCACCTGAAGTGATGCACTAGAAGTGTTTTGACCCAAAGACTTTTATACTTTGGCATGATCGTCTTGGTCATCCGGGATCAACAATGAAGCGTTGAATAAGTGAGAACTCTCATGGGCATCCGCTAAAGAACCAGAAGATTCTTTTGACAAGTGATTATACATGTCCCGCTTGTTCACAAGGAAAATTAATTGTGAGACCATCCCCATCAAAAGTAATAGTTAAATCCCCAACCTTTTTACAAAGAATTCAAGGGGATATATGTGGGCAATACACCCACCATATGGACCATTTCGTTATTTTATGGTTTTAATAGATGCATCCACTCGATGGTCACATGTTTGTTTGCTTTCTACTCGTAATGTTGCATTTGCTAGGCTTCTTGCTCAAATTATCAAATTACAAGTACAGTTTCCAGATTATTCGATTAAGTCGATACGACTGGATAATGCTGGTGAGTTTACATCTCAAGCTTTTGATGATTATTGCATGTCCATAGGAATTGATGTTGAACATCCCATTGCACATATACACACACAAAATGGTCTAACTGAATCTTTTATCAAACGCCTTCAGCTTATAGCTTGACCGTTACTTATGAGAACAAAATTACCTATTTCTGCTTGGGGACATGCCATATTGTATGCTGCATCATTAGTCCGTGTCCGACCCACTGCTTACCACGAATATTCACCATTACAACTTGTTTTGGGTCAACAACCAAATATTTCACATCTAAGGATTTTTGGTTGTGCTATCTATGTACTAATTGCGCCACCACAACATACTAAGATGGGTCCCCAACGTCGACTTGGAATTTATATTGGTTTTGATTCTCCATCTATTATTAGATATCTTGAACATTTAATAGGGGATGTATTCACTGCACGTTTTGCGGATTGTCATTTTGATGAAACACTTTTCCCACCATTAGGGGGAGAGAAAATGCAACTGGAAAAACAGCATGAGATTACTTGGAATGCTTCCACGGTATCTCATCTTGATCCTCGAACAAATCAATGTGAATCAGAAGTTCACAGGATTATTTATTTACAGACGATTGCAAATCAATTACCTGATGTGTTTACCGACACCAAGAAGGTAACAAAATCATATATACCAGCTACTAATACCCCAGCACGTATTGATGTCCCTGTAGGACAATCTGCTAATATAGCAGCAAATGAATCTCAAGCACGCATGAAGCGTGGGAGACCTGTCGGTGCAAAAGACACAGTTCCTAGAAAGAGAAAGGTACAAATGCATAAGCAAGTCAGTATTCCTGAAGAAACCACAGTATCTAAACCTCCAGAAGAAGAAACTCCTGTAAAAGAATTTCCAGAAGAGAAACCTCCTGAAGAGATATCCCCTGCAGAGGAAAGTAATGAGATTTCAATAAGTTATATGCATACAGGAGAAAAATGGAATAGAAATAAAATTATTGTCGACAACATATTTTCATTTAAAGTGGCTTTTGCAATTACAAAAAGTAATGCAGAGAATGAACCACAGACAATTGACGAATGTCAACATAGAAGTGATTGGCCAAAATGGAAAGAAGCTATTGAGACAGAATTAAACTCATTAGCACAACGCAAAGTATTTGGACCCGTAGTCCAAACACCAGAAGATGTAAAACCGGTTGGATATAAATAGGTATTCGTACGAAAACGAAATGAGAAAAATGAAATCTTGAGATATAAAGCGCATCTAGTAGCACAAGGTTTCTCGCAGAGACCTGGTATTGATTATGATGAGACGTACTCTTCTGTAATGGATGCCATTACGTTCAGATTTTTAATTAATTTGTCAGTCTCAGAAGGACTGGATATGCGTCTGATGGACGTCGTGACAGCCTACTTGTATGGTGAATTAGATAATGATATATATATGAAAATTCTTGAAGGATTTAAAATGCCTGAAGCAACTAGTTCAAAATCTCGAAGCTTATATTCTATCAAGCTTCAACGATCGCTGTATGGGTTAAAACAATCTGGACGCATGTGGTACAATCGTCTTAGTGAATATCTATTGAAAAATGGATATGTGACTAACACAATTTGTCTATGCGTTTTTATTAAGAAATCAGAATCTGGATTTGCTATTATTGCAGTCTATGTCGATGATTTGAATCTTGTTGGAATTTCTGAAGAACTGACAACATCTGCTCGTTATTTAAAGGAGTTTGAAATGAAAGATCTTGGAAAAACGAAATTTTGTCTTGGATTACAAATTGAGCATTTATCAAATGGAATTCTCATCCATCAATCTACATATACAGAAAAAGTTCTGAATCGATTTTATATGGATAAAGCTCATCCATTGAGTTTTCCCATGATTGTCCGATCACTAGATGTACAAAAGGATCTTTTTCGCCCTCAAGAAGACGGTGAAGAACTCCTTGGTCCTGAAGTACCATATCTCAGTGCTATTGGAGCTCTTATGTATCTTGCAAATTGCACAAGACCTGATATTGCATTTTTTGTAAATTTATTGGCAAGATATAGTTCTGCACCAACTCAGAGACATTGGAAAGGGGTGAAGCACATATTCCGTTACCTTCGAGGAACAACAGATCTGGGTTTGTTCTATTCAAAGGGACCAGAATCAGAGTTAGTTGGCTATGCAGATGCTGGTTACCTCTCTGATCCACATAAAGCACGATCACAAACCGGGTATGTATTTACCTATGGTAACATTGCTATATCTTGGCGATCTATGAAGCAGACACTAACTGAAACCTCTTCAAATCATTCTGAGATCATCGCAATTCATGAAGCAAGTCGAGAATGCATTTAGTTGAAAGCAATGATCCAACATATTCAAGATAGTTGCGGACTATCTTCAATCAAAGATACCTCAACAATATTATATAAAGATAATGCAGCGTGTATTGCACAAATCAAGAGAGGCTACATTAAAGGTGATAGAACCAAACATATATCGCCAAAATTCTTTTATGCACATGAACTCCAGAAAAACGGTGATATTGATGTCCAACAGATACGTTTCAGTGACAACTTGGCAAACTTATTTACTAAAGCACTCCCAACTGCAACATTTGAGAAATTGGTACACAACATTGGCATGCGTCGTCTTAAAGCTTTGAACAATTGAAGGTACAAACTTTAACTTCATACCAGATGTATGAATGAGGGGGAGTCGCAGACTGTATTCTTTTTCCTTCGCCAACAGTTTTTTCCCATAGGGTTTTTATTGGCAAGGTTTTAATGAGGCAGTTTTTAGCGCACCCATGAGGTTTCTTATGGCAGTCATCCAAGGGGGAGTGTTATGGAAAGAAAGACTGGTGGATGCCTGCACGTGATTGTAACCTACCTCTTATTTGCCTATATAAACGGAAGAGAGAAAGAGAGAAGCGCAGAAGAAGAAAAGAAAGAAACAAAAGAGAGAGAGAGAGAGAGAGAGAGAGAGAGAGAGAGAGAGAGAGAGAGAGAGAAAGAAAGAGAGAGAGAGAGAGAGAGAGAGAAGAGAAAGAGAAGAAGAAAGGAAAAAAAACAAAGAGTATAAGTAACCTATTTACATTTCTGTTGTCTTTATTTTGTATCTTATGAATGAAATACATATTTGGGTGATCAAAAAGATCTATTCCTATAGTTCCAGAAGAACTATTTTAGTATTATTTGACAGTTCCAGACGAACTAGTTTTCTTATCTACTGTGTTTTCATATTTTACTTGCTGCTAATGCATTTAGTTTATAACACTGATGAAATTTTCTTCACAATTTTTTTTTTTTTTTTTGGGGGATGAGCAGGATTTCCATTGGTAAATCATGATGAAAGTGGAGCAAAATGTCTAGAGGGCCACAGAATGAGGAGGAGCAACAGCATTGGCCAATGCAACGTCCAAATCATCTCTCATTGGACAAAGATTAAAAAGCCAAAAAGCACAATAATAGAGGGCACTACTGTAATTAAGCAGCCAAAACTAGGCATTTGGTTATCTGCTATTCCTATAATTAGCCACACAGTCAAAACGACGCATCATCTCTATGTAGTATGTACACAGAACAGTAGCTCTTTCCTTCGGCAAATGGCTTATTCCAAACAATCTGTGCCGTTGCTACAACTATTATTTCTCACACTCCAACTCTCGCTTCTCATTCAGTCTTCTCTCTCCGAAATTATTTTTGAAGAGCGCTTCGAAGGTAATGTTTTTGTTGCCCTTTTGCCCTCTTGATTCATTCATTCTACTGGACCATTATCATTTGCTCAGAAATTCTTAATCAACCGTTTCCTAGCTAGGAGCTAAAAAGAGTTGTAGCTGGAAGTTTTCAATCTTTTTATTACCCCTTTCCCCTTTTTGTTCATTCAGTCGTTTTTCTTGGGTTTCAGTCTTAGTTGAGTCTGTTTGGCTCCCCAGAAAGCTAAAGAAATAAAAAACCTGAACCCATCATCATTTGTTTTTCTTTTTGTTGCTAAAAAAACCCAGAGATTCCATATCAAATTTTGCTTAGGGAGGAAAAAGAGTAGAAGATTTGAGTGATCAATCTGTTTTCTTTCACCTCAATATTTCCTAGTTTCCTCGGTTACCAAACATGGGATGCATGATGCCGATGTTCTTTTACAATGAGTTCGTGTTTAATCGTTTTGTTGAATGAAGAGCTTGTTTTCCCTTTAAAAGATCCATTTTTCAACTTTATTTCTTTAGCTAACCATAATAAATGGCAAACTTTTTATTCAAATTTGTTTCTCCTTGTCTTTTCCTGAGTTTTCTCTGGAACCAAACTGTGGAATGGTGAAATTGACCTTTTTGTGAATTTTTTTATTTTTTATTTTGGTGAAATGCTTTGTTTCTTCATCTAATTGTATATTCTTTGGGTAGGATCAAATTGTTTTTTACTGCTTAATTTCCTTGAGTTACTCATATGTGGAAAGCAAATATTTCTAGGGAGAAGTTTTATTGGAAAAAGAAATAAGTTTTGTTGGAAAAAGAAATAAGTTTTGTGACTGGATAATACTCTTGAGACCTATTGGGGAAACATGATAAACAGGAGAAATTACCCAAGCTACTTTGTGAAATGAAGATATAGATTATTGATTAGACTACACCTTTTCTCATAATAGTCCTTTTTTCCGTCGGGATAATCGGCCCTGAAATGGATTACTTATTTTGTTGTGGCTATTTGAAGCTATATTTGATTTTTCACCTTTTATGTGAATTTGTTATGAATTTGAACTTGGCTTCTTGGTTTTGACTGTATGTTTGTTTGGCTGGAAAAAGATGGGTGGCAAAGACGGTGGGTTAAATCAGACTGGAAGAGAAGCGAGGGAAAAGCAGGTTATTTTAAGCACACAGCTGGAAAATGGTCTGGAGACCCAGATGATAAGGGTAATGATCCCCCCAGTTTTATTTTGCCCTGGTTGTTATTTGAATTCCAAGTATTATATTTTCGCATAAGAACATATGATGCTTAAATTTACTATTATTTTAAATTCTGAATGTTGTAAAGCTTATGTCTATATGTATTTGTATGCTTATGTCATCTTGTCATATTGAAGTGCTTGACTGACAAGTTGCTGTAAGCCTTTAACTTAATTTAATGAGCAAATGACATTAACACCCCCTCATGTCTGATAATTATTGGCACACCCCTCAAGTTTCTGAAATAACATTTTCCCCTTAACAAGGTTACAATTATTTTTTTGTAATTAACAAGATTACATTTTTACCCTTAATGTTTTATTCACATTCCAACCCTAACTCAGTCTGAGTCACCGAGTTGACCTAATCCTAACTCAACCCCATGAAAGTCATCAGCTTCCTGGTGTGTCAGTGATAGTCATTGTCGGCTACTGTCACTGACATGGTCATGATTGTGGTTTCCTTCAATATGATTGTGAAATTACAATTTGCTTTCAGTACCCTCAGATATTAGTGCTGAGCAAAATAAAAAATGTTGGCTATTAGCAGGCAATGGAATTGGTACTTTGGATAAGCAAGAGATACATATGGATATGTGTACACATATATAAAGATGTGTACATATCAAACATGTATGTTTGTTTTTCATGTGTTTGATGTCATTTGAAATGTTTTCATTGTACTCCTATTTAAGAATTTACTGAGTTTTTTTTTTTTATCTTCTCTTCATTTCCTGTCTTAACAAAAATTAGTTTTGTAAATGTATGTTTAGACATGCTACATGCTGAATAATGCAAATCCCCTATAGCATGAATTGACATCGCTGCACTCTTCAATATTTCCTGAAAAAAACAAAATTAATATCCGATGAAGGAAGTCAACGAAAACAATGCGAGGCTGATAGACAAATTAAGAACTTTGGCCGAATGCAAAATGTGGGAGACTTACAAATAAATCAAAAATAAAAATATGTAAAAGAAACAACCCCATTATTTGCTGAATTCCGGAAAAGAAATTTGACAACTGGGTCAATCCCATTATGCATTATTTGCTGAATGCGTACCTAGGTCAGAAAAAAGAAATTACATAGAAATTGCCAAGCAAGAACTAGATAATTTTCTGAATGGGGTTGTCAATCAACTACATCTTAATTGATGTGGTTTTTTTAAGTGAATGGACTACTTATTGCTCCAATTTTTTGTTTTTGTTGTTTTGCTTTTGATCTTTTTCATTTGACGGTGTAGATTTCATTCATCTATATTAATAAGTTGAAGAGCCTCAACATAGCCGTTTTTAAATGGTCTGTAATTTTGTAGGTATTCAAACATCTACAGACGCAAAGCACTTTGCCATATCAGCAAAAATCCCGGAGTTCAGCAATGAAAATAGAACATTGGTTCTCCAGTATTCTATAAAGTTTGAACAGGACATTGAATGTGGTGGTGGTTACATAAAACTTCTCTCTGGATTTGTAAATCAGAAGAAGTTCGGAGGGGACACTCCTTATAGGTGGGTTTTTCCTCTTTTTTATAGGAGTATTACATGTAATTTGATTATATGTGTTTTATTCTATGGTTATACCATTCTATGTGTTTTATTTATAGTTTATACATCTACTAAAGGACTTCTATAGGACAAAAATGTATTTGATTATAATTATCTTTCTTAGGAAGATGAGCGAATGTTTTGCATACAAATGTTTTGGAACTCTTTAGTAGGTTTTTGCTTGCCATGTCATATGCCTTTCCTTGGTTAAGTCAACTCAGTTTTGTCACACAGCTGGATGACATGGCTGTTCCAAATTATCCATTGAGGAGAAACTTGCCAATTGGGCCTTAAAAAAATACGCTTGTTAGGTTATCAATTCTCCCAAAAGCTTTAGTCGATTGGGAGTGCCTAACAATGCATCCACAACATATAAGAAGCTCTAGCTCTTCCTCATGTTTGAATCCTTCGTTAACGTGGAGGTGCAGGCAAATAGAATAGAGTATAAAAAAGGGTCCCTGAATGTAGAACAAGAACTCACAACCTTTTTGACGTAACTGGAGAATATAAGCAGAAGGGAAGTCTTGAATGCAATTCCTCTTTTAATCAAAGCTTTGGTATCTTTTTTATTTGATAGCTGGTTGCTCTAAAATTTTAAACCAAGCAATTGTATGAAGCTTTTTCATCCTCCCTTATGTGCAACCCTCCTTTTGCATGTCGAAAGATAGGCAAATAAAATAGGGTGTAAATGGAAAAATGGAATAGAGTCCATGCACACACATAAAGAGGGAACAAATATATATTTAGAGATTTGAACAGAAGACTAAAAGTATACATGGAGAAATTGAAGCCAAGATGTCTTAGATCCAAATCTTTGCTAGTATTAGGCTGCTAATTGTCCCTAAAGCTTAAGCTATTAAGGAATGGGCTTATCAATGTATATTATATGAGGATGTGATAGGATATCGGGGAGTTGCACAACATGTCAAATGAAACCGGCAATATTCTAGAGGAATTGGGTGAAGGACGAAGTAGCCCAAGTTGGAGAGAAACAGAGGTAGTAGGAGCAAGAGCTTAGGAACAGTATGAATGACAAAGTAAGCGCCCCATAAGTAGAGAGGCAGTGGGAGCAAGAGCTTAGGACCTCTTTGAGTTGGACTGGCTTGAAGGCAGCTAAACCTACATGGGGTATCTCATTGAGGCAACACATTCGTCCTAAGCCACCAAGCCAGGAGACCCTAGAATCCCACAGCACCGACCGAACAAGTTGTTCGGCTTGCCTCACAACCTAGGTTAAAATGGCATAATGGACCAGTTTGGTGAATCAATGATGCACTATGTAGGCCTGAGCACAAACGGAGTACTTGTGGTCCTTGATGAGTAAGTCGCTCCTTGTGCTTCTGTGTTTATTGATGAATAACACGTGTGACTGACATACGTGGTACACATAGACAGCCTTCATGAAAATTGGTGTTGCGTGGATGCCTAATATCTCACTGCTCAATTGGGACTTATGGCATTTTGAGTTTTAACCGACTCAAATGGCATAAATATGCCTTTTCTCTCTTTCTTTTTGGTGAGTAATGTGGTAAATATACCATTGTTTCCAATATCCAGATATATGGAATGAAGTGAAATCCATGGGTTGCTTCATTGGTTTTTCTTTTTCACCAGTTTTTATGGATTTTGGATAATCAAACATAAACTTGAACCCTAATCAGGCAATTACTTCTCCTATTCATAAATATCTTTTGTATAACTTTGATATCTTTACTAAGATTATAGATGATCAAATTTGGAGGATTGAGGACAATTTTCTTCACAATGTTGACCTGAATGAGAATTTAATTCTAGATTTTGAATCAAAGTCTCCACATATTGTTTAGAAGTTAATCCTTTGTTAATTTTTCTTTCTCGTTTATTCAGAAAACTCGCTATGGTTAACTCATACATTATATCTTAGTTTCACACTAGGATTTCAAAGCAATGTATATTTATAAATAGAAAAGGAAAAAGTATTTTGAGAATGTCATGACTTCTGCCCATATACGTAGAACTGACTTTCCTTATGTGGCTCACATGATCTATGTTCGTTCTGTCCATATTTATCTTAATTGCAACTTATGACTTAGGTTTTAGTGACAAGAAATCTTGAGGAATCGTACAAATTTACTGATTTCCTTGGTTAGACCAATTAACTGGAAAATTTGGAAGTTGAATAAAGGATTTAGGCTGCATGATCCATCGTCAATGCGGGGTGCTGTAGATCTGTAGGTTAAGGTCAAGTTGGGCTGAACATCCTGACATTGTGCTCCTATCTGGGTCCAGTATGACCTGAAACAGCTGAAATGAATTGTGTTTCTGTAAAATGTTTCTCTTTGGTCTGGTTCTATGGTATCATGCAAGTTTGACATATTTGGGCATCATTGAATATGGTTTTGGATGAGTGTATGTTGTCCAAACTTAGTTTGCCTTTTGTTCAAATAGTTTGGTCAAATGATAGCGACCTATCTTTGCCAAGAAGAAACGTGGATGACCAACAAACCCATTTTGAACATTAAAAGGCTGCCTCCCATGTGATGTCTGTTGTTACAAATAGCACAAATATGACATGAACATGATATTGAGCTTTTAATCTATATTTTTTCCCGCCAAGCTTTTTAAGCCTTTAATTGTGCTGGTCCCTAACCTCTTGGGTGATGAGAGTTTTGTTCTTTAGACTAAGCTTATGCACTTATTTATCTCTTGCTTTAGAAACGTGTATCGGATTATGTCTCAAGTTTCATTATATAGTTTTTTTAAAGAAATAAAAATATATCTGCCACCAATATGGTATCATAAAAGTACTGTTTCAGTCTATGTAGGCCAATATAACTGTGATTTTATTTATCATCAGTATATTACCCCATATCCGTAATGGTAGTGCAAGATACCGGTATGTAACAATGTCGGCATTGGCCACTATTTAGAATCTTGGACTTCATACCTAAAAGACAAGTATATAGCTTGATGAATTATATGCAATGTTAAGAACTACATATTGGAAGGCAAAGCTCCTAAAATCTCGTATATATGATAATGTTGCATGCTGCTTAGCTTGGTTCTCCTTTCCCATCATGTTCTTTTCCACGACAGATGTCATTTACCTATAATAAAAAGTCTCAATTGCATGCTTGCCTAGTGGCAGTGTTTGTAGATATCAACTTTTTTTTTTAATCTAATCTTAGTGTTCCTGTTTGCTACTCTGTGTGTGTGTGTGTGTGTCATGGTGTGCACCTGCATGTTGAAAAGAATTTCAAGCATCATTGTTATTGCTCTCATATTGTGAAATAGACCATGCATGTGGATATAACCCCTCTACAATGACATAATCATCAACTGTGTCGATTTGTTGACCTTTTTGATATTGTCTTGGGCATTTGATGGTGTACATTATCTCATGTGTGTGTGAATTTAATAATGGGTTCTTTTATTGGATAAACACTTAATAATGGGAACTGAAAAGTAAATTGTCCCATCTTATCATGAGGATCCTCCAAAAGGTATGCCCAAACAAGCTTTCTTGGGCACTCTGTAATTGGATGCATTACTCTTTTTCCCCCCCTTCTTTTTACTTCATTTCTCAACCTTTTCATTTATCCACTTGTTTATTTTTGTGGAAAGAAAATTTCATTCGCTGACAAATTTTATTTGGTCCAGTTTAATGTTTGGGCCAGATCTATGTGGCACACAAACGAAGAAGCTACATGTGATACTCTCTTACCAGGGCCAGAATTACCCCATAAAAAAGGATCTGCAATGCGAGACGGATAAGTTGACTCACTTCTACACATTTATTCTTAGACCTGATGCAACTTATAGCATTTTGGTTGACAATAGAGAAAGAGATTCTGGAAGCATGTATACAGACTGGGATATCCTTCCTCCTCGGAAAATTAAGGACATCAATGCCAAAAAGGTTTCGTCCTAAACTTTGAATTTTGATAGCAATGATTGATTTCTTTGGCTTTTGTACTACCCTAGTATTGCATCCTTGTAATCACATCTACTGTAAGTACTTAAGTATGGTTACTCGTCTATGGACTTGCTGGATTAAAGCATTCACTTTCTATCTCACAGCCTGCGGACTGGGACGATAGAGAATATATTGACGATCCTAATAATGTAAAACCCGAGGTACCATTCCTTATTTTTTATTTCTTTTATTTGTGTTTTGTCATTTTTATGCATTTTATGTTCTATCTTATATTTGTTTGACATTTCAGGGATATGATTCAATCCCAGCAGAAATTCCTGACCCAAAAGCTAAGAAGGTTAGTTATTTCACTTGTGGTGATTTGATTTGTGAACAAAGCCTTATAATTGATTGCTGCCTAGCTGGTTGATATGAGACTGGCTGCAAATTCATTTTGGAGTGCTTTTGCCTCCAAAAGAGGCTGCTTCAATTTCAAAAATTATTCTTTGAGGTTCTTTTTCAAAAGTGTTACTTTATTTTAACTTTATCTTCTTGGATTCTTCTTGTTCCTTTCCAATCTGCATTTAATGTAGAAGGAAGGGATACATCTTTTCTGGTTCTGTTATTTTGTAATCTGATGCACATGAAAAAGCAGAAGAATAGATGCTTATATGCTGTATACTTTTTCCGTTTCATTAGCCTGATAACTGGGATGAAGATGAGTATGGGATATGGAAGCAACCAAAGGTTCCAAACCCAGCATATAAGGGACCATGGAAGCGCAAGGTATGCGAAAATTTTTTTAATTGCAGACAGAAAAAGCTTGAAGTTTAATTCCTGCTGGCCTTTCTCATCAGTAAAAACTTTTTTGAATTGACAGAAAATAAAGAATCCTAACTATAAGGGGAAATGGAAGATCCCTTGGATTGATAACCCAGGTATTTTGTCATTTGATCATACTACCTGCATGGATGACTAAATGCATACACAAACGCACACAAACACGGGTACATACATAACATACACTTCGCTGTATTAGATGCAAATAAATTGGCTTATTTACCTTTAAAAATATGCTAGAATGTTTTGTAATATTTCAAATTTTCCCTCCACAGAATTTGAAGATGACCCTGGCCTTTATGTTCTGAAGCCAATTAAATATCTTGGCATCGATGTATGGCAGGTGTGACAGGAATGTCGATCTATTGAGATTGCAAATACCATGATCTTTAGGTTGTTGAATGTTGGCATAATTGTTTACTTGAGATAGCTTACTCCAATTATTTGGTGGGTGCAGGTAAAGGCTGGTTCAGTTTTTGACAACTTTTTAATTTGCGATGATCCAGCATATGCAAAACAAGTTGTGGAGGAAGTATTTGCCAATAGAGAGGTGTGCTCCTGCTCTTTATTCTCACAGGGGGTTCCCAGCTCAATAGCAGTGCTAATTTTTATTTTCTTTCTTTGAAAATTCAGATTGAAAAGGAGGCCTTCGAAGAAGCAGAAAAAGTGAGAAAAGCACGTGAGGAAGAGGTTATTTGCTAGACTTACTACTCATTACACTTTATGTGAATTGAGCTGTGAACTTCAGTCTTACCTGACGGTTTGCTGAGTGAGTTGAGCCCTTGTGAGTATGCAGGAAGCTCAAAGAGCAAGAGAGGAAGGTGAAAAGAGGAGAAGGGAGAGGGGTTATGATCGAAGACACCGAGATAGGGAGCGTTACAGAGACAGATATAGAAGGGTATGTATCTCTCATGATAAAAAATATTGTCTTTCCATCAATGCGATAGGTCGCATGTACTAAGTGCTTGCGGACTCAGTTGTTGCTGATGACCTCATTATAGACCCTCTTTGGATTCAGTGGGATTTGCCATTACGTGCTTTGAAAATTGTTTTTCTCCTATTGTCTTTACTTACTAGATAGTATTTTTCCTGGATTTACAACTTTTCAAACTAAAAAATGCTCCTTGGAAGATATTGGGCAATTCTGTGAACTTGGCTTCTGGAAGATCTTAGGCAGTTCTGTGAACATTGTTTATGAGCTTAGCAAGAGTAGTTAAATATCCGAGAATGCATTTTATATTCTTTTTTGTGTAGGACAGCTGATGCTGTTTTATATTGGAAGGCAGTAAATGCTGTTTGTTAGTGTAGGACATTTTATGCAATTTGGATAATCATAGTGTACAAGAATGTAATTTCTAACATGCTTATGTTTGTTTTGTAGCATGATCGCCGTGACTACTTGGATGACTATCATGTAAGGATAAATATCCCTGCTTTACTTGAATCTTTCTGAGGCTAAACAATGGCAATAATCATCTGATGAGTTTTGAAACTCTTTCGAAGATTTTATGCAACTTTTTATTGTGCTATAATTTTGTATGTAGGTGTATGTATATATAAGTATGTTTTGGGATATATTCTGCTCTTAGCGTGTATGGACCCACGTTAATGTCAATATTGCTCTGACAATTTTCCAAATTATTTCTGGCATTATGAGTAGTGGGAGAGTTCCTCTTGACACTACATGATCTTACAGTTTGAGTTATCTTGAATTTTCTCTGGATTCACATGCTACTGAATTTTGAACTAGTAATTTCTCAATAGTTGGGGCATCTCATGCTGGAGATACGTAGGCACACATTTGTGCTTAGTACAAAGTAAAGAAGTTTGTCTGTAGGCTGCTATGTTAAAATGAAATCTCGTATAAAACAGAGAAGCATGAGTCATTGTGGAGTAATATTGATAAATTGAAATGATGTTCGACGTTGTGATGATCATGGAGTTGGCAATGTCAGGATGGGAACGGTGTTTAATAATATTTTTATTTTTAAAGCTACTACGTATGAGCTTTTTTGTTTATGAAATTGTTGAATTCCACATTGAGCTCTCACAAGACATTTTGTTTCTATTTTTGTGGCTTTGCAGGATGAACTCTGATGAGAGTCTTGTGCATCTCTGAGTTCCACTGCACCAATTATTATTGTCCTTAACCAGCATCAGTTGCTTTAGAAGTGTATGTTTACTTTCATGCGTCCACTGAAATGAATTTATGTGTTTATTATGAATTTTGGTAAAATTTGTTGTTGTAACTGATGTGGTACAAGTAATTCTCCTGGAACCCTTGTGCTGCGGCTTCTTCTGAAGAACTTTGCTGTATTAATTCCACGTTGGCTGGGACGTGATGTGCAGTACAATAATTTTTTGGAGTGTAGCTTACTACAATCCATCTTTCCCATGAGCATGCATGCATAAATACATATACATACACGTATGGAACTCTGTGTCTACTCTCTTTCATCAATATCCTTGGAAACCTCAGAATCCCAGTAAAAATTGATCCAACCTACCCAATGTGAGACTTCCTAGAAATCAAAAGCCCTTTCAATTGGACAAAGATCTTAGGCAAAAAGATCTACTTTGATTTCCACCATTTATATAAAAGAATTATCTAGTTCAAATCAAAGTACTTGAAACAGTTAATCAAATAATAATAATAATAATAAAAAAGGTACTTGAAACAGATAATGCAGCTTATACCTGTCATGGGTATTTGATGGCTAGCTACTGCTGGATCAGGAGATCATTGCTAATGGAAATGCACAACTAACGAATTACATTTAATTAAATTCTAACACACCATCTCCCAATGTCATGACCAAATTTAGGATTGGTGTGTGGTGAGCAATACTATAGAAATGCCTCCATGAAACCTTAACTTTGTGGAACTTCCTGAAAAGCCAAAGAACTTTAGAATGCGTTATGTTATGCATGTCAAAGCAGCAGCTACTCATTCAATTGATGACCCAAAAAATGGGCTTGCCCTCCCCATGTAATCAGTTGGAACAACTGAAAATGAAGAACCACTTAACATGAATCTAATTGTATCAATTTTGTGCTGTTTAATGATGATATCTTTCTCACATATATGGAAACTATGTTAGCTTCTACAACTAGAGTGTTGATTCAACTAGCCAGTTTCCTTCCACACTCTTTTGCAATAGTGATGATGTGGGAACCCAATTTTTTTTCCAAAGAAAATATTAAAAAAAAAAATTCTTATTGAGACCAATTGTAAACCCAATTATAAGAGGACTTGCAATACGCCTATTAGAGGGAGTATACATGTATATGTATAGTCACCCAAAAGGTGGAGGAGGTACATGGATATATGTAAGTCTAATATACATGGAGTAGTGTAGAATGAGGACATGGCCAATACTTGGCATGCCCCTAGAGAGACCCAAGAAGCATGCCAAGCATGCAAGAACCCATCATGAGAGGCCTAAAAATGTGAGAAGGGGGAAGGCCGGAGCTGCAGCCAAGAAAAAGAGAGAGAAGGGGAAGGGAAGGGAACGGAAGAGAGCTTAGGAAACTTGTTCAAAAGGCTCTTCCACTCATCATTGTAATATGCATGCACAATAGCTACAAGAAATCCCAAAACACTACCCTAGTGTATCCATTTTCGTGCTCATACAACTAGAGAGAGGAAAGAAAAGAGAGAAAAAAAAAAAGAAAGAAGCAAAGAAAGAGAGGGAGAAGAAGGGGGCAATCAGATAGAAAAGAAGAAAAAGAAGGAAAAGAGGATTCAAGCCATACTAAACCCTCTGTAACTCTCATACTTGCATGCATAAAGCCTAGGATGGCCGGAGTTGGCCTGAACATTGGCCGAAGACCATGGTTTCCGGTAAGACAATTAATAAATCTTTAAAACTTGTTGAAAACGAAACCTAGCATTACCCATTGGCTGTTCTAGGAGTTTTTTTTTTTTTTTTTTTCCAGAATAATACTCTTTGACAAAATAATTCCCTATCTAATGCTCTCTTAAAAAAAATTCCCAGTCTAACATTATAAGTGTCACATTTATTACTTTAATGAAAAATAATTGATGTTATTTTGAAAAAAATAGATAGAGAATTATTTTAACAAAGAGTGTTATTTTGAAAAAAAAAAACTCGGGAAATATTAGAGAACCCAGAGCCTGACCATAGAGGCCCAGGTTCATGCATGAAATTAATGATATTGACCTTTTAAGTTTTGAGGCATTAAACTTGTTTGAGACGGTGTTAGACACGTTTAAAGGGTCATACCGGAGTTCATTTGACAGTGGGTAATGTTAGAAGTGGACAGAAATGAGAGTTGCATTTGCAAGGCCCTTTTTAGAGAGTCAAATGACCTCCTTCCTAAAGCCTTAAAACATAAATGTAAACTTCAATTTAGGTATATATTTCGCATGAACTCCAGGGGTTAGCATCCTTTTCTCTCTCCCTCATTTCTATATTTACTACTTTCAGAACTCGGGTCATGGGCCCGCGGCATGACAGCACCTATATAGCATACCTTCAATAAATTAGGTGTATTGGCCCTCCTAAAGTTTTAAAAGTTTTATTTAGTATTGGTTCTCCAAAACTCAAGTAATTTACTTTTGCCCTCCTAAATTCAAATAATTTTGTTTTTCCTTGTATTCTAGAACAAACCCTATATGCTTTTGAGTATTCATAGTAAAATAGTAAGATTGGCTCTCAAAAACTTAAGTAATTTACCTTTGCCTTCCCAAATTCAAGTAATTTTGTCTTTTCCTTGTAGTCTAGAAGAAAAAAATTTAGTGAGAAAATTGCGTCTATATTTTTGGGTACATTCATGACCATTTTCATCTTCTTTATATCTGATGTTCACACATTACAGTGTTACAAAATAAGTGGGATATGCCATCAAAAAAAAAAAAAAAGAAAAAAGGGATAGTTGGCAAATGGTGTAACAAATTTTTTTTTTTCGTGTTTAACTTTGGTTGGCCACATGGTGTAATTTCTAAGTCTGTCACTGCCTAGGGCTATGACTCTACCCATGACAATCTCCAAGCAAAACCCCGTCAATTGCAGCTGCCTAGACCCCAATGCATGGTTCTCCTAATCACCAATCACAAGTAACATTCCCACCCACCATGATCTCACCACCAGCACACCTTTGCCATGCTATGCCATGTGTCATGGTTCGCTTCTTTGCGGCCCATCACAACTCAAAAGTGTGCCAAATTTGTGTCCAAGGGTTGTTCAAATCTTGTCCAAGCATTGCCCAAACAAAGCTCAAGACAACCCCTTGGTGCCTTAAGGATGACCCAAAATAGTAGCCAACAATGCAGTCAGGTGGGGGCCAATTAACCTCACTTTGGCCTATGCCAACAGCGGGGGTGAGGGGCGAGATAACCTCCCTAGCAGCCAGCCATGCGTGCACGCCCAGTGTCACAAGCTGCACTTCAAAGCCGGGTCCATGCCCTCATTTTCTAGTCTTATGCTAACTCAAATTTGTCTGTACATATTATATAGATTCTAGGAATGTAGGTTTGTCATCGGATGCATGCGTAGATTTTTCTTTGTCAAGGTGTGCGACATCCAAGTTGATCGTGTCCTAACCCTATCAAGGAGAGGTCTTGTAATTTTTTCGAAGGGCTAGAAAATTAGTTTAGGGTCATATATAAGTGTATGTAAAGGGTTTTGTCAAATTTTGTGTAATAATTTTGTAGACCCATTATAACTCCTCGAGGGGGTGTCACGTTTCTTGTATCAGTTTCAAAATGGCTTAAAAAACATATCTAAGGAGGGGGTATGCTCCTACCACCCTCCACCCCACTACTTCTTGTATGCTTTGAGGTACATCTTGTACATAATGTGAGCTCTGTAATGATGCTTTAAATGAATAAAATATATTTTATTACTTTCACCCATTCTTCTCGGAGGTTGCTTGACGGTTGGCCATTAATGCTCAATTCTAGCTTCCAAATGAGATGATCCAGGTTTGGCTGGCTTATTAGACGGACTTGTCAAGTGTTGCACGAGCCTCATTTGTAACTACCGAGCTCACAAAATGTCGGCCCGTGACAGTTGGTATTAGAGCATGGTTGGTGGGTAGTTACAACGAGATAGTGGCTGCCCCTATACCCCACAATGGATCGTGGGAATGTAGCCGTGGCCGTTCAGTGCAAAAATGAAACGACGCGATGAAGCAGCAAATGATGGTGACTCAAGCATGGAGAGTGTATGCAGGTGGGTTCGATGGATGGAATGCCGCAATGGCTATAAGACAAGACGATGCCCATCAAGAAGTGTGGTAGACAAGACTAAGACGATGGGCAAGACTCGGGAGGCTCCAACGGTTGTGTCATAGCGTTGACACTCCCCGAGATAGCGAGTGGCAAAAGGGGGCAATGGAGCAACGGTGGGCCAAGCACAAGTTGAAGAAGTGCAAGTACCAAGCCACGTGCCTACGTATGTTTATGAAGCGGAGTGAGACCAAAGCATCAATGGGAGACACGCCGCATGCAAGTGCCAAGTCTTATGCCAACGTGTCGAAGGAGCTACAAGGGATGTCAAAGAGGATGAGAAGGCATCCAATGCTATAACATGCATGTCCAAGGGAGCCACGGAGGTGGAGGACGACACACATAGAGCAACGGTTGGGCCTATGCAGCAATGCTATTTAGGTGGAGTTCAAGTGGTTATCCTTTCCCGGAATAACAAGAATAGGGACCGGGGGCCTCATTAAGCTTAATGTATATCGGTGCCAATCGGGTGATATCGTCAAGCAAGTTCTTTGCCTAATGCTTGACATGAGAGACATGTCCATGAGGGACTAGTTGTTCTACTTTCTGGAAGAGCTTGCAACTAGGGCGTGAGTGCCCAAAAGTGCAATAGAATGCCTTGAAGGCTATGTTTTTGAGCCATAACAGTCTCAGAAGTGTGAGCCAACAAAGGTGTGGGAAATGGCAAGTCTCAAGTACATGAAAAACCTAAGAGTGGAGGAGCCATATCAAGATTCTTCTCGAGTGCACGGAAAACCTAAGAGTGGGGGAACGACAAGTGCTGGCAAGCCCAAGAGTGGGAGAGCCAACGTCGGGTTATCTTTTAAGGAAGAAGGATGGAACAACAACAACTTTAAGGGCATGGGAAGGACTTCCATTAAGAGAGGGCAAACATAAGGGTCCCATTTCTTGTCACCCCTGTAACGGACCACATGGTGTGTAAGTGTTGAATATTTGAAGCAGAGTCAAGGGCCGTGTAGAGCAATGGTTGGCCGGTGAGCCACACCTAGTGGGGTGTTTCCCTACCCCAACTTAGCCAAGAGTGCCAATGAAGGGATTTGACTTCAAAGCCGTCAAGAGTATGGTTGGCTTGTAAGCCACATCTTACGAGATGTCACTTTGCTACCATTAGGGCAGTGGTGCCCAATGAGAACTCTTGATGCATATTTGTTTATTGTGAATGGGTCAGATTCATCAAACTCACAAAGCCAAGTATGGCAAGAGGGTAGATGTTCCAACCTAGATACAGGGAAGTAGTGTTAGACTCTAAGTCTAAAGTGACAAGGGCATTGACACCAAATCAAGGTCGTATCGATCGGACCGAGACGCCTTGGAAGAGATTGCTTTAGCTGGTTTAACGTGGGGATATCGGGGGCGTGTTCAAGTCAATCCCAACATCAAAGATTGCTCGTGGAGGAGCATAATCAGCGGTGCCCATGGACTAGTTGCAGCTATCCTTGGGTTGGACTTCAAGAGGAAAACCATGATCGCCTTGGATTGGTGATTGCCATGTTGCCATTCCACTTCTTGTGTGACGGACAGCACAAGTGGCACATTGTTCGTGCCATACCTACCAACAAGGTTGGAAGCTTGTTCTCAACCATGAGATAGTTAGAGGCCAAGTGTGAAGAGCCTATGGGACCATGGTTGAGACAATGAATTCAAGATGTTTATTAACAACTCTCATTAGGAGGGGTAGGGACTTTAAGGCCAAGCTGAGAGAGCAACCAACACTTAGCCCATGAAGGGGTAAGGAAGAGGCAGTGATTCTAACTCCATTCAAGGGTCTTGAAGGAGGAGTTTCAAGGCCAAGCCGAGATGGCAACAAATAGTTAGCCCATGAGGGGCATAGATTTCCATTGTGGAGAAGCATTTACAAGAAGGGGCCGGGGCCCCAAAATTCGAGGAGGCGACTTAGAGATAGACTTCCTAAACGCTCGGCCAAGTGGGCCAAAATCACCCCAGAATTTGTGGTAGCGACCTAGAGATAGACTTCTAAGGCTCCTGGCCAAGGTGGCCAATTAATCCAAAATTTGAGAAAGTGGCTTGGAGACGGTCTTCTTAGATGCCCGACCAAAATGATAAAAAAAAATTCAAAATTTGAGGTGGCAACTTGGAGACAAACTTTTAAGATGCCTGGCCAAGGTGGCTAAATCAATCTAGAGTTCAAGGAGGCGACTTGGAGACTGACTTCTAAGGTGCCTGGCTAAGGAGGCCAATCTAACCACTTCAACAAGAGGAGTAGACTTCGAGTACGAGCTTGTGTTGGTGGTGGCCAAGCCGTGTGCCCTGCTTCAGCCGAATATCTTTGAGAGGTAAGAGCCAGAGAAGCAGCTCATCGAGTGTCGAGATAGCCTAAGGGGTGACACAACATCAAATTTCAAATTCAAATCATCAAATTCTAGAGTCACCGAGGATTGTGACAAGCTCAAGTAGGGGAGAGTGTCATGGTCTGCTTCTTTGAGCTCCATGACAACTCAAAAGTGTGCTAAACTTGTGCCAAGGGTTGCCCAAACCTTATCCAAGCATTACCTAAATAATGCCCAAACAAAACCCAAGACAACCGCTTGGTGCCTCAAGGATGGCCAAAAATAGCAGCCAATAATGCAGCCAGGTGGGGGCCGATTAACCTCACTTTGGCTTATGCTAGCAGTAGGGGTGAGGGGTGAGGGGTGAGATAACCTCACCAGCAGCCAGTTATGCACGCACGAGCATGCCCAGTGTCATGAGTTGCACTTCAAGGCTAGGCCCATGCCCTCATTTTTCAGTCTCGTGCCAAGCTAAACTTATCTGTACATATTGTATAGAGTCTAGGAATGTAGGTTTGATGTCGGATGCATGCGTAGATTTTTCCTTGTCAAGGTGTGCGGCATCTAAGTTGGTCGTGTCCTAACCCTATCGAGGAGAGGTGTTGTAATTTTTTCGAAGGGTTAGAAAATTAGTTTAGGGTCATATATAGGTGTATGTAAAAGGGTTTTGTCAAATTCCGTGTAAATAATTTTGTAGACCCATTATGACTCCTCAAGGAGATGTTACGTTTCCTTGTATCAGTTTCAAAATGGCTCAAAAAGCATCTATAAGGAGGGGGTATGCTCTTACCACCCTCCACCCTACTACTTTTTGTATACTTTGAGGCACGTTTTGTACATAATGTGAGCTATGTAATGATGCTTTAAATGAATGAAATATGTTTTATTAGTTCCACCCATTCTTCTTAGAGATTAAACCAAAATTATGACCCACACGAACCCAGCTCATGTCACCACTGCGAACCCACCAGCACATAATCTCACCACATGCACCAATATGTATATACAAACTATAAACTGTGTAATAACAAAATATAAGCACATCAAAGCGCGAACATATGGGAATTGAATCCATCACCCTACCTTAGAATCGATGTTTTCCGGAAAATCTCTTTGGAAATTCTTGCTCCAAGACGAACAGCTGTTAATTGCGTCCTCCTCCTCTCTCTCTCTCTCTGGTATCCTTGCCTCCTTTTTATTAATTTTTTTCCAGCCTGTTTGGAACTTGAGAAGGGAAAATTATTTAAACTTTCTTTCTTTGAGTTTTTTTTTTTGGCCTTAAACTAGAAACCAAAATGAGAAAAGAATGGTAAATAATCACTTTTCCTTTCTTTTCTCAAGTTCCAAACAGCCTATGTTTCTTTAGGGATTTTCTAACTTAAACCAGGAAGATGTATATACATAGGTGATACAAATGGCCCAAAAATTACAAAGATAACCTTAAAATTTTAAAAGTGCTCCCCAAAGAGTAAAATAAATACTGAGGAAGGCCATATTAATTGTGATAGCAATTTGATTATAATGTAAGGATTGATAACGAAATATTAATAAAAAAATTGAGAGTGAAAATCGGGGCCTCATAATCTACCCCACTTAAAACAATTATGTCCTCGAAATTATTAAAATAACAGTCAATTTATTAAAATGCCCTATAAAAAATATGGAGCTATAACAGGTCTTGAATTTATTTGATTCTGGCTATGGGCTGTTTTCCATGAATTTTCCTTCGTGTACCAAATCACCATCTAGTGACCGATATTGACGTGCCTTCTTGCCTTCGAATAATGTTGCCTTTTAAAGGGCAACTTATAATAATGTCTTTTGATTAGGCTTTTGAAGGCGTCCAAAGGTTTACTGGTTTTAATATTGGCCTCTTCTAATAGCATATGAGGACACAATGGGGGTGCCTAAACTCCTCTCTTTCTTTCTATCTATCATCCCTTCTACAAAATTGACTATTAATAACAATTGACATGGTTTAATTCAAATTTGAATGTTCGTGGAATGGGAGCAGATCACTGAGAAATGCCCATGAAGTTGCCCTAGGGATCTACAGGTAATTTCACCTCAATGTTAAGTGATATAAAAATGTTCGCCGTTTAGAGTTCTGCAAAAGTTTTCCAAGGGTTACGTCTTTCGGCTGTACCATTTGTGATGGATAGGAATGAAAAGTGAGATCTCCTCTTATATTTTTCCTCTCAATCTTACATCGATTTAATGTCTTTTTATTTCACTAACATGTCATGATTTCTTTTCTTTTATCGATGATTATTGTTGATTTGTTGCTAACACATGCACTACTACCAAAATACTGGCTCCCAATTTGGTGACTGATCTTTCTTCATGCATGATCCATGAATATTTTTTTTTTGTATTTATTACCATTCAACCTTTAAATCCTATTTTGTGTCATAGAATGATAATAGTACATTTATGTTCCATTAGAGTGCATATAGCCTCAACATATGAGAAGAGTACATTGCAAAATAGTAGAACCACACTTGATCAGGAAAATCTTTAATTTCCCAATCTTATGTTGAGAATTGAAGAAGCATGGGAAATGTCAATAGATCTCTCTCTCTCTCTCTCTCTCTCTCTCTCTCTCTCTCTCTCTCTCTCTCTCCTCGTTTTACCAGTTTTTCTAAGTGATGTAGATTAAAAAATGCAAAGAGAATATCAAACATATCACGAAAACACATACCAAGGGTTGTATTAAATTTAGCAGACTATTTAACAACAACGTCAACATTGAAAGTTTATTTTTCCTTTTTGCATGTTGTTTTTCTATTGACCTTCATTTATATAGGTTGAACTATTAGTTTTGATTCACTAGTGATGTACTACATAACAGCTTGTCAATGGGTTGGATCTGGACCGGATCCGACAGACCTAGGTTCAATTCGGATCCGATAAACCACATACTCAATTTAGATCCGTTAAGCACTAGGCCCGACTCGCTAGTGGATGGTATTGAATCTGAACACCTGATCAAACCCGATAAGAGTTATCGAATCGAATCTCATCGTTCATATTTGAATTTTATAGGATCGGATCTGGATCGGGTTCAGGCCAGACCCGGTCCATTGACAGGCCTATAATATCAGGTAAATAACTCTTCCCTTGCCCATAGCTTTCCAAGCTAGATGAAGTTCGATCTTTAGTGGTTTTTAATATGAATTCCAAGGGACTTTACTAGTTAACTAACTCTTCCCTTGCCCATAGCTTTCCAAGCTAGATGAAGTTCGATATTTGGTGGTTTTTAATATGAATTCCAAGAGACTTTACTAGTTAAGCTGACTTGCAACTTCAACAAATTGAACTATGTTATTTGAACTTGACTGAGTTTGTATTGCCTTCATCTGTGGTAGATTATAATATTCATGGTTTTAGTGTTATCATACATGCACTTGGCCAATCTAAAATAAGTATCACTTTTATAGGTCTAACCCCTTTAAGATATTGTCAATGTGTCCACCATAGCTGCCTCTTAATGACAACACTATTACTCTAGTAGGAATGACTCGCAATTGTAACTTATGTATTTGCAATGACTCCATGAAACCTTAGTAATCGTCACACGGGCATAAATATACTTGATTTTCTGCTAGCTAGTATAGTTGGCATGCTTTTTGGATCTAATAAGTAATAATGCTATGAGTACATTTTATCTCATGCTTGGATGCTAACATGAGGGAACATTTTCTAGCCTATTTTTTCGTGATATCTATTATTGGTCATGCCATACCTATTTAAGATTGGCTTCAATGGTTTACTAGCTATGTTCCTCTGATGACATTATTTTTTCAATTATCCTATATTTGGTACCTGGGACAATTATCCACACGTTAGATACATGAGACTAACTCTAAATTATTCATCTTTCAAGAACTTTCCTTCCGTGCTAAAAATATAGTCCTGTATCGAGGTCTATGTATAATATACAAGTCATTTAATTTAAAGATAAACAAAAGAATTTTTCATTTGAAACCAAAATACAATTTAGTAATTTTGTACATTTTGGATTATCTTTCTGTGTGTTTGTGCAAGATCAAAACCCTTACACCTGATATTGGAAACTTACACAATTTGATTATTGTCCGGTAATATGGAATTCTTTTAAATTAGTCGCAATGTTCAGTAAATGCAGTCATTAATATGTGCAAGCTCATGATGTGCTTAATTTATCTTTAACAAGATATCATCTTTTGCTTCTATTGGTTTTGTTTCCTTAAAGACTCTATCAAGGTACTATCAGAGATCAAACTAAGCAATTTTTTTTGAATGTTCAGCATATATTCCAAAAGATGTGAATAACCCAATTATAAATATATTCTAAAAGAGGTTATTTATTAAAGATGAGTACTTTGTCATTTACCAAGGATGGGTACAATACTAAGTCTCAGGACTTAAAGTACTTAATGATATCACATTAAGGAGTCCGATATACAATAAGTAAGAACAGAATATATTTTTTCTTTTGATAACCAATGCCATACAAAATTTAAGAGAAAGAGCCATATCAGCAAAAATTATTTAGTTTAATAGAAGGGGGAACATACTCCATCTAAACCATCGTTTGGTCCATCTTCCAAGCTAACCTTGCCAAGAAATGAGCCACCTTATTACTATTGCGAAACACATGAGATAGACCAATATAGCCAAATACAACCACTTTTCGTCTGATTTGAGGGAGCAAATGACTTACTGGGGATAGATTTGTTTCAACTGACTTTATTCATGATGATCAATTTCATGCAAATTCAAAAGATAGCTTCTTTCTAGTTTCTTATTTCAAAATGTCGGCAAAACTATCTATCCATCACATATTTCAAAGAAAGTTTGGGACTTGGAAATAATGGTATCGATAATGTCAATTGAATTTGCTGAACTCTAGGTAATATCCCTCCTTTTTTTTTTTTTTTTTTCCCTCTTATATTATTGCTTGGTCATGTGAAGTATGGCCGTGACAGTTACGCCCCGGTTTTTGAACCAAGCCCTCTCAGGCTTGAAAAAAAAATACGGTACTCTCTCTGTTAGAATTTATCCTTCTAAAAGGACAAGTGCGATGGGAGTTTGAATTTGAAAACTTAATTTGATAAAGAACTTTTTTTGAAAATTTTGGAGTCACAACCTAACATAGTTAAAAATATGCTAGATCACCTAAAACTAAGTGTAATCTGAAGAATAAACTTAGGTTTTTCGAAAATGTTTTGCAAATTGCATCTTTAAGAGGTTTTTGCGAAAGAGGTTTCAGCAAACTTTTGAAAGCGTTTTAAAGTCCTTTTGAAACGTGACTCCGGTTTTAGTCTTTGAAATAGAAATCTGTGGTCCGGAGGTTGGTTATGTGTAGGGAAAATATTCGAAGATCATCACCGTACCCTGCTCTTTCAATACCTACACGTCTAATCATCATTAGTTCACTCAATTGAATCATCGGTTACTAAATATCCACTTGTTATTCACTTTAAAAATTTTGAAAGGGGGTTTGATCACTTTTTGGATGAATGATGCACGATGTACATTTTTTAAAATTTTTTTTTTAAAAGAGTTCGAAAAGTGTGTGAAATTTGATTTTTGAAAGGTTGAAAGTTTTTGAAACTTGATTTTGATTTGAAGAAGAATTTTGAAAAGAGTATTTGATTTGAAATATGGGTCATGACCGCACCTATGAAGATTGCTTATGTATCTCATTCAGCTAGAATCAGGGTATCCCTAGTTTGAGTGAGAGCCCAATTGAAAAATCGACTCATGGAGTTTTGAAATGTCTTTGAAACTTTACTCAAGAGAGTTTGACTTGGACTTGGACTGTGGAGAGTTTTGAATGGTTTTTAAAATAGAATTGGAATGTTTTGAAGTGTTTTTTAAAAGTAACTCAGGAGAGTTTTATAATGTTTTTGGAATCAACTCAAAAGACTTTTTAAATGTTTTTAAATCAACTCAAGAGAGTTTTGGGATCTTTTTGAAAAAATTCAAGGGAGTTTGGTAATATTTTTGAAACAACTAAAGAGAGTTTTAGAAAGGTTCTTGAAGTTTTGTTTTGAAAATCTTGGAGTGAGAGTTTGGTTTGGAGTAAGGTAAGAACTTTTTTGAACTTGTCTTTGAAAGTTTTTAGAAATCACTTTAAGAAAGGTCGTTGAATATCTCATCACCTTTGAAAGGTTAACTATGGAGAAGCCAAAACTCCTTTGAGGTTATGAATTTTGAAAATATGTTTAGAAAAGGGGCTAGGCACTTCCCTTTGGGTTTTGAAAGCCTTTAAGGTTATAGAACCCTTTTTGATATCTCATCTTCCTTAGGAAACCATAATCATTGTATGATTAAGATTGTCTTAAGAGTGTGATTTTTAGAAATCATCTTTGAAAAGGGTTTTTGGAAAACACTTAGGGTTTGAAACCCTACTATGAGCCTTGAAGGTTTCATGTGATGTATCACTTTCCCTTGAAAACCCTAACTATTAGAGGGTTAGGGTCACCTTAAGGTTGTGAGCTTTTGAAAATATTTTTGAAAGTAGTTTTTGGAAATATTAAGTGTCTAGACATTTTAGTCAAGACAAGTTAAGGAGATCTCTTTGAAAATATTTTTAGGAGGTGTGGGAAACATCTGAAAGGATTTTAGAGTCATGATTTAAAAGAGTGGAGTATTTTTGAAAAAAAATTTCTTTGAAAAAGGGTTTTAAATTGGAAGATACTTCAAAAGGTCTTGAAATTGAAGCCTTGAAGTCAACTAACCATGGTTAGGTAACTAGGGTTAGGATGACATAGGGTTAACCAACTTGGATTAGGTTAACCTAAGGTTGAACAACTAGAAATAGATCCACCTAAGGTTAACTAACTTGGGTTAGGTTAACCTAGGGTTGGATATGTCCTTTAGCCAATTAGGGTTGGGTTAACCTAGGGTTTAGAAGGTGGTTTTGAACTAGGGTTTGATCTTACTGGTCTTGAAAAGATGGATTTGGAGTAGGGTTTAGACCTAGTGGTTTTGGTAAGTTTGGAAAAGTGGTTTTATGCATGAAACTTTAAAAGAATGTTTTAAAAATCATGATTTCATGTAAAAAAAAAACTTTCTTATTTTATGTGAAACCATTTTAGAAAAACAACTCAAGAGGCTTATAGATTTTGAAAACTATTTTTGTAAAACCACTAAAATAAGTCTAGGGTTCATATGGTTGATACTTAGAAACCACTCGAGAAAGGGTTCTATTAGGACCATTCCAACAACTAACTTAAGAGTATAAAACTTTGAAACTCAACATAGAATAGGTAGTGTTTGGAAACTATTTTAATGAAAACTCAAGAGAGAACATATTTTGAAACCTCTTTTGATAAGGGTTTTTGGAAAACCACTTTTAGGGTACAAAAACCACTCTAGTGAGTAAAGGTTTATATGGTTGACTTGAGGAAAACTACTCAAGAGAGGGCTCCATTAGGACCATTACAACCTCGAAACTCAAGAAAGCAAAATCATTGAAAACCTCCTTGAAGGAGGGTTATTTTGAAAGTTTTGAAAACATTGAAAACCTCTTTTAAAGAGGGAGTTTTAGAAAATCATTTTTTACCCAAACTTAAAAGAGCAAAATGCAATGATGCAAAGTGGAGATTTAGGAGTTTTTGGAGGGAATCATAAGACATGAAAAACTAGTGTTCTCAGGCTTAAACTTCAAGAAACTCCAATTTGAAGGCCTTTTGAAGCACTTTTTGAAAATAACATCAACATGAACTTTTGAAAACCCTTGAAAATAAAACTAATGGTAGTTTGAAAAAGGTTATAAACATGAAAGTAAGACCATCACAAGCAATACATAAACATTGTAAGGTTAAAAGGCTACACGATATTGTAAGGAGCTTTAGGGGCATATTATGGTCGAGTAAGCTTGTGAGAGGTCCCCCAATCAGTGGTTCTCACAAGCTTTTCTCTAAGCATGGCCTAACAGCCCTATTGTTTCAAGCAAGCAAGAAGAATGGGTAAAAGATGGGGATTAAAAGAGAAGAAGAGCTTAAGTGAGTTTGGAGGGAGAAGAGAGGAGTAGGGGCAACATAAATGTAAATAGAGCTTCACCTTTGGCCTTTAATCTTCTTCAATCTAATATGGTTAAAGGGGCTTAAGCTTGAAAAGGCTTGACTCTTTGGCTTTGGAGACTTATATTGAATTTCAGAGGTTTTACATTGATTTTAGCAGAGTTTCCTTATTATTTTTGCCTCTAAAATATGTAAGGGGGCTTGATATTTATAGGCCAAACAAATCCTCGGTGGTGCATGTCCTGAATATGCCTAGCCAAAATTTGGCTAGGCATATGTAGCGTATGTAGCACATGCATTAGAACCTGACCACTCATAGGATGCCATATGGCATCTTAGTACTACCTCAACTTGGGCTGGAAGGTAAGTTTAAATGATCTGATCAAAATCTGGGCATATGTAGCACACATTTCTTTGTCGAAAAATTTTATGCTGACTTTATCTCGATATTTGTGCCATTGGGGAAAGATCTAGGAGAATCCATCGTGTTTACGATGTTCCCCTATAGTTTTTCTTAAATCGAGAACCCTCAGGGAGTTTCAGATAATTTCGAAAGACAAAGATATTGCCTTAGGAAGCGTGCTTAAAAAATAAGTTTAAGGGAGCATCTGTGAGATGCTCCGCTAATTTTCCAAAGTAGTTGTTTTTGTGCCATGCGATAGGGGCTTTTTGGGAAGCGATCGTCCTAATTGGATTGTTTCGATGGAAAGTCCTTCGAAAAGGCTTTTGGAAATTCCTTGATTTATGTATTTTTCAAGTTATTTGACAGTGCGTTTTAACTAAGGAAGTGAAAAAAAGTCAACTTTGGCAGAACGTCTATGACACGCTCCGTATCACACCCTATAACTCGGCCTATGCGGATTTAGGATACATAACTGGCCAGTAGCAAGGCTACCCAAGGTCGCATTACATAATCTGGTTGAAAATCTGTGCATAATCATCTAAAGTGAAACATAATTGTAGAAATATGATTTATAGCTTAAAACATAACTTGTATCATACATGGCAGAGCTGTGCTTAATCCAAACATAAACGTACATATGGGCTTGTTTGAGGTTGCCACAATTATATCATTTCTAATATTACAAAATATTAAGGTTCCACCCAAATATAGACATAACATAACATAGGCCAGTGGGCCGTAGCTCAAAATCTACATATAGCCTCCTCTTAGGGCCTTTTGGATTGACTACCTAAAAACATTTGAGAAAACATAAGCTAATGCTTAGTGAATAACAATGATACACGAGCATGAAAATACCATGGACTTGCATTTATGTCTAATGTATAAAATAATAGATAAACATTTAAGCATATAGAGCATGAACTTGAAAACGTGAAAGCATAGACTTGAAATCATAGGTAATATGAGTATCATATTGAAATATTCTATCGTTTCAAAACATTGCATCGTAAAAGAGAGATGTGGCATATCTTTGTTCGTGATGAAGCATAACATAACTTGTCATAAACATTTGAATATATCTTGGTTCTTGTTCTAAAAGCATAAGTGTGCTACAACTCGACATATGAGCTAGGCTCTATAGTAACCCTCTTAGGTCACGCATAGACTCTTTAAGCCAAGGGACGTCTCCCAACATGTGGATAGTTTATTTCACATCCCCTACCATAGGACTATTGGGCAAGTTTAAGGTCTTCCCACGAAAAGACCTCAAGTTGGCACTAGATATTGGAAATCTTGCATCTCTTTCATGTAAACATTCTAGTCCATGGGTTTCAATTTATAACATAAGTATAACTTGCACGCATTTAAAAGTATGAAATTTGTGATTGAGCATAAACATTAATGCATTGAAATCATATGAAAAACATTACATGAAATGTAACTAAACTTAAAATATTTGGAAAGTAATAGAATTTTACTCATAGCATATCATTACTCACCTTTATTCTTGAAGATTGGTGCTAAAAAAGGGTGTTCCTACACATAGAGTACATAGAAGAATCAAACACAAGACCTCATTGTAAAGCAAGAACATAAAAGTTGAGGTTTAAAATATTGATCTCTCAATACCAATTCATTCAATGCATTTCATTCTCATAAAAAAAATGAAACTACATTCTAGGTCAATTTCAATTGAAAATAGGCTCAAAGACCTTTAATTTGATAGGTCATGGGTTAGAAATATATTTCGGATGAAGGAGTTATGTCCTATAGAAAATGGACTAAAATTCTGAAAAATAATGTTACTGATAGAAATTTTGGTCAACTTTAAACTTCAATATCTCGTAATATATAAGGAATTAGAGTACAAAATCTATATGGGTCGAAAGGTCTAGGAGTTTATTTTCAAATGATTCAAATGATGCATCAATCTAAGTTTTGTAGATCAAGTTATGCTCATTTTAATAAAGAGTGTCGGAGTGCAAAAATTGGTTAAGGCAGCAAAGTTAGCCCAGGTCTTGCCACCTTCTTGCCCCAGTGAAAATTAAATCCCCAGAGCCTTTGCCTAGATCTCACCACCTTCTCGCCCCAGCGAACTCCTTTTAACAGCAATGGGCGAAAATGGGTTTTTTCACCCCAAACTCGACTAAACCTCTCCCAAACTCTACAAATGCTTCTAGGATTCAAAGATTAACCTAAGAAGACTATAATATCTCAAAATGGGGCAAAATAAACAATCTAATCAAAGGGATCTAGGGTTTGAAATCTCAAACCCAACATACAAAAATTTAAAGATTTTCAACCCCAATCTCAAATGCACCTCAATAAGCTTATAACCTCCCCAAATCTAAGCAATTGGGACTCAAAAGTCACCCAACACAATTATAACACATATATATATATATACATGCTCATACAAGGTTCGTAAAATCTTACCTTCTTCTAAGTTTCCTCAAGCTTCATCAATGGTGGTTTCTAGCTTGAGTTGAGATTTCTAAGTTTCTACTTGACATCTTCTCTTGATCTTCCCTTTTGATTCCTTTCTCTTTCTTCTTTTCCTTCTTTTGTTCTTTCTCTCTTCTTTTCTTCCTTCAGCCGAAAGTGTGTGTGTGTGTAAAATTAGGAGACAACCATGGGAATTAATCCCATGTGTCTCACACATAAGGCATAAGGTACAACATGAGTCTTAATTGGTCAATTTTGACTCCAAAATGAAATAAGATAATACAGGAGTTAAAACTTCGCATTAATTTAATAAATAAAGGTTTGGCTTGTTACACTCCGCGAGGCTTTTATTGACTTAAAGGGGCTTTGAGTCAAGGGACTCATTTGAAAATGGACAGGGATGTTCTTGGGAGTGTTCCGGTGGATGCTGGTTTAATTCCCACAGTCGGTGTGGTTGGAATGGCACTTGGGTCACCAGGAGAAAAATGATTATTTTGACTGAAACTTGCTGGAATGAGGCCTGAATAGATTATTTGTATACAAGGGTGTGCCTACCTATTTGGAGGTAGTTAGGTGTAGTCTTATCGCTTCAGGGGACTTGTACTTCCTAGTGAGCATGCCGGGGTGTCAAAGGGCAAAACGGTTATTTTGACCAGAGTTGATTGCAATGAGACTCGAATTGGTTGGAATGGCATATTAAATATGTCGGACTTTCAGGGACAGCCTTGCAAAGGTGGGCTTACTGTTTTGAGGGCTTAGTACTTTCTCGAAGAACGTGTTGATTTGCCTAGGGTAGAACGATCACCTTGACCGGGTATCACCGGAATTAGTTCGAAGTAATTTGGAATGGCATATGAAACATGCCTGATTGTCATGGGACAGTCTTAGAAAGGTGGACTTACCATTTCAAGAACTTAATACTTTCTTGATGAACGTAATGGAATGGTCATTTTTCACCATGTTGGGCTAGTAGGTGTCGATGTTGACTTGGGTTTACAAGTATTTTTGTCACCTTGATAGTTGTGACGAGGTGGTCTTCGGGGAACGTGCCATGGCCAAAGGGCGCTTTTAGTCCTGTGACACTGGGTTGTTTAGCGGTGCACCCGTGTTGAATTGTTTGGATGATCTGATAAAAAATTGAGTGTATGTAGCACACATTCCGCTGGTAGGAACTTTTATGCTGACTTTGTCTCGATATTCATGCCAACCAGGAAAGATTCAGGAGAATCGATTATGTTCATGACATTTCCCTACAGTTTTTCTTGAATTGGGAGCCCTCAGAGAGCTTCGGATGATTATGAAAGACAAAGATATTGCCTTGGGAAGCATGCTTAAAAATAAATTTTTAGAAGCATTTGTGGGACACTCCGCCAGTTTGCCAAAGTAGCTATTTCTGTGCCACGCTATCGGGGCTTTTCAGGAAGCAACCATCTTGATTGGATTGCACCGATGGAAAGTCCTTCGGAAAGGCTTTTGAAAATTCTATGATTTACGTATTTCTTAAGTGGTTTGACGGTATGTTTTAATTAGAAAAATGAAAAAAAAGTCAACTTTGGCGGAGCGTCTGTGACACTGGGTTGTTTAGCAACGCACCCATGTTGAACTGTTTATAAGTGTTTCCGTCACTCTGATGCCTTGATAATTTATGAGTGATTCTACCACTCCGATGGTGTTGGTGTTGATTTTGAAGATTGCTTGATCTTAGAAGTTACCGGACGCCAAAGTGTTTTCGTCACTCCGTCGGTGGTAACGGGTTGGTTTCCGAAGGTCTCTCTTTTGTTCGAAAAATGTGCCACGGTGTTGGCGATTTGTTTCGGAGATCACTTGGCCTTGGAAAGCTGTTTGGAGTATCTAAGGGCATTTTTGGTCTTTTTGGCTTCAATTGGGTTGCATGGGTCTGCAAAGCGACCAATTGACTTGACTGGAGCTTTGAAAAGTCAGTTTGGGTTTGATAGTATTGTGATGTTTGGCTGGAGGTCTGGTCTGGACTGGGGGTTGCCGATTAAGCAAAAATGGGGTGCTTATAGTGACAATCGTAACTAGTTGGGGATTGATTATTGTGACAGAAAGAAACAAAAGAATTAGATATGAAAAATTGCACACTCAAAGTCTATCTTAAAATTATGGAGCACTACAATTGCTTGCAAGAACGTGAGCATTCTCTCTCTATCTCTCTCTCTCTCTCTCTCTCTCTCTCTCTCTCTTGTATTATATTTATATAGAAAATGCAAATTCGATGTTTTTTGTAGGACTTTAAAGCTCCCCGCAAGACATAGAAGAAAATTACTACTATTATGTAGTTCATTGTTGTCACGCCCCCATAACTCGGCCTATACGGATTTAGAGTGTATGACCGATCAGTATCTTGGCTACCCAAGGCCACATTACATGATCTGGTTGAACACTTATGTATGATCATTTAAAATGATACACAGTTGTGAAATTTAAAATTTGTAAAATTAAAATAATATGTGTCATACATGGCAGAGTTGCGCCTAATCCCAAAACATAAATATACATATGGGCCTAATACAAGGCCACTACAAATATATACCATTATAAGTTTACAGAATATTAAGGGTCCAACCCACTATCATTACATAATATAAGGCTCGTGGGCTGCAGTCCAAATGTCCACGTAATGTGCCTCCCTCTAACGCCTCCCAATGTGGTTACCTGAAAACATTTGAGAAAACCTAAGCTAATGCTTAATGAATAACAATAATGCACGAGCATAAAATATCATGGACTAACATTTCTATTTAATGTACATGACAATAGAGGTATATTTATGCATATATAGCATGAACTTAGTGACATATAAGCGTAGGCTTAAAAACACATGTGGCATAGGCTTTCGTATTAAAACATTTCATCATTTCTAAAACATAATGTTGAAAAAGAGAGACATGCATATCGTAGCATGATCTCGTAGAGTATGACATAACTTGTCATTAATATAACATATCATAAACTTATAGGCGTACATTTTAGCTCGTTGTATAACATTAGACACATCGATATCATCGTTCTTTGAAATGTATAAAGTGTAGATTTGGAAACATAGGTAGCATAAGGAGTATAAACATCATATTGAAACATTATATCATAAGCTTTCATAATGACATGTTATAACATTCTGCACATAGCATCATAGGAGTGAGATGGAAAACGTAACATGGTCATGTATGCAATAACATAGGCATAGTACTGTAAGGCATATCATAATATCGTAAAGAAGAGAGATACATCGTGACATTAACACTCGTGGGAACGTACATAATTTGTCAGGAAGTATATGAACAAATCATATTTCTCATTCTAGAACATAAGTGTGTCATGTCTTTACATCAGAGTTAGTTTCTGCATTAGTAACCTTAAAGGTCATGCATAGGGCTCTTTAGGCCAACATAGATATTGTCTGTTTTGAGCTAACTGCCGTAGACTATCAGGATCTAACTCCTCGCACATGCACAGTCGCATGGTACACAGGGCTCTTTAGGCTAACATAGATATTGTTCGTTTGAGATAACTGCCGTAGATTGTCAAGATTTAACTCCCTGCACATGCACAACCGCATGGTACACATAGAGTTCTTTAGGCCAACATCAGAGTAAGGCTTTGCATTAGTAACCTTAAAGGTTACACATAGGGCTTTTTAGGCCAACATATCCCTCACTTCACCCCACTTAAGAGGTTTTTCTGATATTGGGCATTACAGTAACCACAAGGGTCACACATAAAGCTTTTTAGGCCAGTCATAAGAGCTAGGCTCAGTCATTAAGAGCTACGCTTAGTTTATTAGCAATATAGAGTGTTTTAAGCCAATCCTGAGAGCAGGGCTCAATCATGAGAGCATGGCTTAGTTCATTAAAAACATAGAGTGCTTTAGTCCAATCATGAGAGTAGGGCTCAATCATGTGAACCAGGCTAAGTCATTAAGAGCTACGTTCAGTTCATTAGCAACCATAAAGGTCACACATAGGCTCTTGAAGCCAATCATAAGAGTTAGGCTCAGTTATAGTAACCATAAAGGTCACACATAGGCTCTTTAAGCCACTGGACGTCTTCCAAAATGGCGATGAATTATTTCATCTCCCCTATCGTAGAATCATCGTTGCTAGTTTAGAGTTTTACCACGAAAGACCTTAAGTTGACATCGTACATTTAAAAATCTTGCATCTTTTTCATATAAACATTCTAGTCCATAAGTTTTGATTCATAATGTAAGTATAACTTGGATGCATTTAAAAGTATGACATTTATAATTGGGCATAAACATTAATGCATTAGAATCATATAGAAAACATTGCATGAGATGGAGTTGAATTTAAAACATTTGGAAACTAATAGGGTTTTACTCATGACATATCGTTACTCACCTCTAATCTTGAGAGTTGAGCTTAATAATGGTGTTCCTACATGTAGAACATATAAAATGATCAACCACATTGACTCCATACCGTAGCTCAAAGAAAAGTGAAGTAAACTCGTAGAGGAGGGGTGTTGAAGTGTTAAAATCAAAGGATAAAATGGTTGGAACAATTGGTGAGAAGTGTAAACACTTTTGGCAATAGGGGTCGACTCATGGGGCTAAGGGGGTAGACTATTTTCTAAGAAAAATGAAACTTTGAACTTTTTGGACAAAATGGTCGACTCTTGAGGCAAATGGGTTGACTTTTGAGCAGAAACAGTGAAACTGTGAGCAATCTGGACGGATGTGTCGACCTTTTAGGCAAAGCGATCGACCCTTATGCTGAAGAAGTGAATCTGGAAAATCTCTGGATGAATATGTCGACCCCTAAGGCAAAAGGGTCGACCCTTCAGCTGAAGAAGTAAATCTGGGAACTCTTTAGATAGATGTGTCGACTACCTTGAGGCAAATGAGTCGACCTTTGAGCTGAAGAACTGAATTTGGGAACTCTCTAGATAGATGTGTCAACCTTTGAGCTCAAGAAGTGAATCTAGAAACTCTTTAGATAGTGTGTCAACCTTTGAGTTAAAGAAGTGAATCTGGGAACTCTCTAGATAGTGGATGGATGTGTGTCACCTTGAGGTAAAGGGGTTGACTCGTTTTTCTGAAAAAATGAAAACCTAGACTTCAAACCCAAAAATTTCCAAATCTCACTCAAATAAAAACCAAACTTCATCAAACCTTTCCCAAACTCCTTAAATGCTTCTAGGGTACAAAGATTGACCCAAGAAGACCACAATAACTTAAAATGGGACAAAATAAACAAGCTAATCAAAGGGATCTAGGGTTTGTAATCTCAAACCTAACATGCACAAATTTGGGAGTTTTACAAACCCTCACCTCAAACCCTTAACTCAAAGGAGTCGCCAAGCATTACCCAGATGTTACAACTCACACAGATATACATATGTACACTTGCAAGCTAGGGTTCGTACCTTTCTTCAAGCTTGTTCAAGTTCATCAATGGCTTCTCTTGGCTTGGGTTGAGGCTCTCCAAGCTTTTTCTTCTTTTTCCTCTTCTTCTTCTTCTTCGTCATCTTCATCTTCTTCTTCTCAGTGTGTGCGTGAGTGTGGATGTGTGTAGTTAGGAGATACACATGGGAATTAATCCCATGTGTCTCACACTAGGAGCATGTGTTACAACATGCATTACCATTGGTTATTTGACCCAGAGGAACATTAGAATAATATAAAATTTAAAAAAATTCACATTAATTCAGATAATAGAGGTTCGGGATATTACAGTTGTACCCTCATATAGTCAAGAGTTTGTATTTGTTTTGGTTCTCTCTCTTGCTTAACATTATATGTCATAATATTATAAACTTGTGTATCTTAACAAAGTTGAATAATGTTATTAATGTGGAGATTTATCAACTGAAACAATTAATTCAGCAGACTGAGAGTTCAATGACTTCTCCAAATGAAAGCAACAAATAAAGATTGAGGAGACAGTGGTTGGGGTTCTTGTGTTTAGTTGCTAACCATCATAATAAAGTGGATTTGGGTGTTTTCTAGACAAAGTTGATTAGTTTCTAAAAGTAAAGTGGTCATGTAAGTATCTATTATAGGAAATGTTTGAATGCTTGGTTTAAAGGACTTATCAGCTAAAACATTTGCACTAGTAATAAAATCAATCTATGTTATTTTATGTGTCCTATAATCATTCTAAATCTTGAAAACCTAATATGGTGGCTAGCATGCTTCTCAATATCAAGTAGAAATTATTTTTTTGAGACTAAAAATGAAATTTTGCTTTGTTGGTAAGAAAAATGTAAAGTCTCCATACTATAAACATGGATGCCAATCAGAAATCATATGTCCGTGGCGACATTTGCAATTCATGAGTTGATACTCACATCAATATCAATTAGGGAATATATCTTCTAACGCATTCAATTCTTTTACTTTCTCCTTTCTTTCTAGCATCTTATATTGTAATTTACCATTTGTATTCCTCAATCTTCTTACGATTAAGTAGGTGTGAACATCAATACCTAGGTGCATACATTGTGTTCTAAGGGCAATATATAGTGAGCTGATCCATGGTATTATGTTACAAGCAATACCTTTTTTTTTTTTTTTTTTACATATTTAATTATGGTCTTTTCTAGATGGTAAATTATGTTTGTTGAAGCACCTGGTTTGTTCATGGTGGGTCGATAGAGCCCAACCAATCTAGCAACCAAGCTGAACTCAAAAAATTCACGAAAAGAGAAGTTCACTAGTATAGGATATAAATCTCTGTGTTTACAGCTAAAATTATTTTGTATCATGTTATAGCTTATAGCAAATTTATGTTCCTTTGATGTATACATGGCCATATCATGTATATGAGAATGTGGAAATAGACATAGCTGAAACACAAGCAATTTTTCTAGAATAATGTGTTTAGAATGTGAAGGAATGTGATAAGACATCTTTAATGTGTTTAATATAGGCAAGACATATTTCGTTTAGAACCCTGCTTAACAAGTGGAACACAATTTCTTTCCTTTTTTTGGGTAGTAATATTTTCATGAAGTTATGAAAATAAATATGAAAAAATATTTTAATTTCCATTAAGGATGTTTGTGAGTGTAAAATGATTCTTTAAGACATTAAACAATCATAAATAGTGGACACATGAATAGATGGATAAATTAAAAGAAGAAAGGAAAATTATAAACGATTTTGTGATAAGGCTTTGTCGGATAATCCCATTAAAATGCTTTAAGTTCAAATATTTTAACTGTATTTTTTGTTAATGCATTTGATAAGGTGGAAACATCTATAGTATCGCGCCCTGATTTTTCGGTGAGCATCTCTTGGCTCGGAAAAAATTGATACTCTCTCTGTCAGAACTCATCCTTCTAAAATGACAAGTGCAACGAGGGTTTAAACTTGAAATTGGTTTTTTGAATAAGGGTTTTTGAAAAAAAATTAGAGTAACACCAAACATAGTGAAAGATGTGCTAGGTCACTTAAAAGTAAGTGTCATCCAAGGACTAAACTTAGGTTTCTCAAAAATATTTTGAAAATGCCTTCTAAGGAATGTTTTGAAAAGTAAAGTTTTTAGCAACCTTTTGAAAACGTTTTAAAGCTCTTTTTGAAATGTAACTCCATGTTGGTATTCGCACTAGAGATCTATGGTTTAGGGGTTGGTTACGTGTGTGAAAAATATTCCAATATCATCATCCGACCCTGCCTAATAATTGGTACCTACATATCGATTTATCCTTAAGCTACTAATCTCCAGTTATTTAATATCCACTATATCTACTTATGTAATTTTGAAAATGGGGGGTTTTGTCATCACTTTGAGGATGAATGATGCAAAATGCATATTTTTGCAAAAACTTTGGAAAGAATATGAAGTTTTTGAAATATGATTTTGATGAAAAGAAAGTTTTGAAGAGATATTTGACTTGAAAAAAAATATGTGACCGCACCTAAGTCGTTTAGGTTGCCTACTTATCTTATTTTGAGGAGAATTAAGTCATTTGTAGTTTGTGCAAGTGCACGACTCAAGAGAGTCTTGGAAGGTTTTGAAACTTGAACTCAATAGAATTTTGACTGGAAAATAAACTCGAAAGAGTTTTGAAATGTTTGTGAAATCGAACTCAAGAGAGTTTTTGAAAGTTGTTTTTGAAATAGAATTCAAGAAAGTTTTGAAGTATTTTTGAAATAAACTCAAGAGTGTTTTGAAAAGTGTTTTGAGATCAACTAAGAGAGTTTTGAAAAGTTTTTGAAATCAACTCAATAGAGTTTTTGAAATATTGAAATGTTTCTGAAATCAACTCAACAGAGTTTTTGAAATAAAACTTAAGAGAGTTTTGAAAAGTAATATGAAATTAACTCAAGAGAGTTTTTGTAAAATGTTTTGAAATGAATTCAAGAGAGTTTTAGAAATATTTTTGAAATCAACTCAAGAAGGTTTTGAATAGTGTTTTGAAATCAACTCAAAAGAGTTTTGAAAGATTTTTAAAATGAACTCAAGAGAGTTTGAAAAAGTTTTTGAAGTTCAACTAATGAGAGTTTTAAAAGCATGTTGAAAATAACTCAAGTGAGTTTTGAAGGTGTTTTCAAAATCAACTCAAGAGAGTTTTCAAATGAACTCAAGAGAGTTTTTTGAAATGTTTTTTTTTTTTAAATGAACTTAATAGAGGCCAGAAATATTTTTGAAATTAACTTGAGAGAGTTTGGAAGTGTTTTCAAAAGTAAACTCAAGAGAGTTTTGAATTATTTTAAAGTGAACTCAAGTGAGCTTTAAAATGATTTTTGAAATGAACTCAAGAGAGTTTTAAAATGAACTTAAGAGATTTTTGAAATGATTTGGAATGTTGATTTGAGATTTTTGAAAATTGTGTTTGGAATAGAATAGAGTAAGAACTCTTGAAGACTTGTCCTTGAAAGTTTTGGAAATCTATTTCTATGCCTTGTAGAAGGCTTGTTTGAATGTTTCATCACCCTTAAGAAATTAATGATAGAATAGACTAACCTCTTTTAGGGTTATGATTTTTAGAAATTACTTTTTACAAAAAGGGCTAGAAACTTCTTTTTGTATTTTTTAAAACATTAGGGTTAAGAAACCCTAGTTTAGACCACGGTGGTCACTATCATTATCTCACTTTTCTTTGGAAACCTTAATCACGGAAAGATCAAGATTGCCTTGAGAATGTGAATTTTGAAAATCATTTTTTGAAAAGGTTATGAAAATATTTAGAGGAACCATAATATAAACCATGAAGGTTTCATTTGATATTTCACTTTCTTAGGAAACCCTAATAATGGAAAAATTAGGATCGTCTTTAGTGTGTGAGTTTGAAAAACATTTGTGAAAGTAACTTTTAAAAACATAAAGTTTCTAACCATTTTATTGAGACAAGTTCAAGAAAACTTTTAGAAAATAATTTGAAGCACAATCTAAGAGGATGGTTGAAAAGAGTTAGAGAAAAAGGGTAGTAGCAAACTTTTATAAAAATAATTTTGAAATGGAATACTCAAGAGAGTAAGAGAATTTTTTTTTTTTAAAAAAGAAAGTTTGAAGATGATTTGGATTCAAAAATTAGTTCTAGGTAACATAGGATTTGTGACCTAGGGTTTACTAAGGTTAGGTAACCTAGGGTTTGGTTAACTAGGGTTTACTAACAAAGGGTTAGGTTGACTAGGGTTTCCTAATTAGGGTTAAGTTGACTAGGGCTTCCTAACTAGGGTTAGGTAAACTAGGGCTTATTAACTAAGGTTAGGTTAACTTAGGATTTATTAACTAGGGTTAGATAAAACTACGGTTTTGGGTTAGGGTTTTAAACATAGTGGTTTTGGAAATGAGGGTTTTGAAACCAAGTGGTTTTGGTTTTGGAATGCGGGTTTAGAACCTAGTGATTTTCAAACATGGTTTTTCAACTAGGGTTTTGGAAAATGATTTTGAAACTAGGGCTTTGGAATCTAGTGGCTTTGAAAGATGGTTTTATGAGTAGGGTTTTGGAACCTAGTTTTGAAAAACAACTTAAGAGAGTTAGGGATTTTAGAAAACTAATTTTTGAAAAACAACTCTAGAGAGTTTAGGGTTTTGAAAACCATTTTTGAAAATCACTCAAGAGAGTGTGGAATATGATTTTAAGGAAAATCATTTTTGAAAGATAAACTCTAGGGAGTTTAGGGTTTTGAAACTCATTTTTTAAAAAACAACTCAAGAGAGTTAGGTATTTAGAAAATCATTTTTTGGAAAACAACTTAAGAGAGTTTAGGGTTTTTAGAAAGCCATTTTTTGGAAAACAATTGAAGAGAGTTATGGTTAGAAAATCATTTTTTGGAAAACAACCCAAGAGGGTTAGGGAGAGTTAAGCTTTTAGAAAACTATTTGTGAAAATCACTCAAGAGAGTGTGAAATATGATTTTAAGGAAAACCATTTTTGAAAATCAACTCTAGAGAGTTTTGGTTTTCGATAACTCTTTTGAAAAATAACTCAAGGGAGTGAGGGTTTTTAGAAAACTATTTTTTGGAAAATAACTTAAGAGAGTTGAGAATGCTTTGACAACACATTTAAAAGCCTTTTTGCTTGAAGAAACTAGAGAGATTTTTGAGATGTTTTGAAATTATTTTTTTCTTCAAAGTTCAAGAGAGTTAAAAGAGTATTTGAAAACATTTTTGAAGCATGAAATGAGCATGATGATGAGGATACTATGAATGCGTGAACATCACATATGCAAACGGCATGAACATGCAAGGCTAAGTTTCACCATATTGAAAGAGATCCTCAAGGCCACCACATGATATGCTTGGTTTGCAAGACTTCCCTGGGTACCATGGGTCTTGCAAGGTTGTGCCTAGATATGACCAAGAGGCCTACTTGTTTCAAGCATACAAGAAGAGGGGGATGGGAATTAAATAAAGAAAAGCTCAAGTGAGCTTCAAGACAGGAGAGAGAGTGGGGGAAGCTTGAAATCATAAAAGGGTTTTACCTTTGTCTTCAACCTTAGCTTTAATGGCTTCTCTTCTTCTGCTTCATGGTTGATGAAATTGCTTCAACACTTGAATGGTTAGAGGCTAGGGGTTTTGTTTGGAGAAATGACTAAGTAAAGTTTCTAGAGTAATTTTGGCATATCTTCCTTCTATATCAAAAAATGCTCTCTAGAATGGAGAGTAGGAGTCTCAATTTATAGGAAAACATGGTGCCTAGATATGTGACAAGTATCACGAAAGGGACAAAGAAATTCCTAGAAATGGACGAGTGTCCCAAAAGATATCTTGGCCACAAAGATAAGTATAGATATTTAATAACTATCCTAAATTCGATAAGGAAATGCTTAGCTATGGACAAGTGTCGCAAAAGATATCTTGGCCCCAAATAAGTCTAAATATGACCCAAATAAGCCTAGATATATGACAAGTGTCCTAAGTTGGATAAGAAGAAACCTAGATATGGACATGTGTCCCAAAAGACAACTTGTCTCTAAATATCAGAAATGCCTAGATATGTGTTAAGTGTCTTACATTGGATAAGAAAACCTCTAGATATGGGATAAGTGTCCCAAAAGATAAGAAAATGCTTAGATTTATGACAACTATCCTAAATTGGGTGAGAATATGTCTAAGCATGGGACAAGTAGTACAAGTGTGCTATATTGGACAAGAATATTTCAAGATGTGGGACAAGGGTTCCAAAAAGAAAAAGAAAATACCTAGATATGTGACAAGTGTCCCTAATTAGATAAGAAAATGCTTAGATACAGGACAAGTGTCCCAAAAAAATAATAAATTGCCTATATATGTGACAAGTGTCTCGAAAAGGACAAGAAAATACTTAGATATGTGACAAGTGTCGTAGAAAGGATAAGAACACACCTAGATATGTGACAAGTGTCCCAAATAGGATGAAGAAATGCAAGATAAAGGACCAGTGTTCTAAATTGAGATTTTTGTGGTATTTTTTCCCTTGGGAAATGAATTATTCTATTGGAAATAGGAAAATGTGCTAAGGGGTAAAATGGTTATTTTGATCAAAAGTCATTGGAATGGGATCAGACTCACCTTGAATGGTATTTTGAATATGCCAAACTGCCTACATATAGTTAGGGGTGGTTTTCACCTTGAAAGGCCATTAGGCACCGGGACCCGTGGTAGGGGTAAAATAATTATTTTGATTGAAAGTCATGGGATTGGGATTGGAATAACACGAATGGTATCTTTAATATTTTGTGCTGTTTAGAGATAGTATTAGGATGTTTAGAGATAGTATTAGGGTGGTCTTACTGCTTTGAGGGACGTTAGGGCTGTTCAAAAATCCATCTGACCCGCCTACCTAACTAACCCAACCCAACATAACCCAACCCAATCCAACACGAACCTGAACATAACCTAAAATCAAATCGAGTTGAAATCACTTCTAATGTTTGTAAACTCGATTTTGGCCCTTTTTTTGGTGGGTCACTAGCAAAAACCAATCCAACCTGAACCAAAACTGACCTGAACCATATGAAATGGTTGAATTTCAATAGTATATGAATTTTTACTAGGTGCTTTCATTTATTTGTTATTAAGTGCTTATTAAAATTTTCTTTTTTTTTTTTTACAATAAGAGATGAATTTCTAACATGAGTCGACTCGAACTGATCTGACTCAAATCCAAACCAAGTCAAAATCGGTTCCAATGTTTCTGAACTCGACCTTGGAGGTTCGGTTGGTGGGTCACTACCCAACCCAACCCAACCCGTGAACACCCTTAAGGGACGTGTACTTCTCGAAAAGCGTGCCAGACTACCTAGGGGTAAAATGGTCATTTTATCTAGATATTACCAAAATGGGATCGATGTTGGTTTGATTGGCATCTTAAATGTATCAGACTATCTGGAGACAATATAGGATTGGTCTTACTGCCTTGAAGAATTTGTATTTTCTGAAAAGACGTGTTAGATTGCCTATGGGCAGAATAGTTGTTTTTACTAGGTATCACCGTCATGACACCAGAGTCGGTTTGATTGGCATCTTGAATATGTCAGACTATTTAGAGACAGTGTTAAGGGTGGTCTTATCGTCTTAAAGAATTTGTACTTTCTCGAAAGATGTGTCAAACTGCCTAAGGACAAAATGGTCATTTTTCACCGATCAAGCTAGCAGGTGTCTGGGTTGACTTGGGTATACGAGTGTTTTACGTTTGTGATGAAATGGTTTCTAAAGGAATCCCATCATTGGTAAACATGCCATTAGCAAGAGGCATTTTTGGTCTTTTGACACTGGGTTGCTGGCGGTATGCTCGTGTTGACTTGTTTGTAAGTGCTTTTGCTACTCCGATAGTTTTTGCAATTGGTTTCGAACATTATACGATCTCGGGAAGCTGCTTGATGCCAAAAGGCATAACAGACAATCTATGTCGGCGGGCTAGTAGGCGTTGGGAGTGAACTGTTTAAGGTTTATGAGTGTTTTCGTCACTCCGACGGTGTCAACACTTGGTTTCGGAGACAGCCTGGTCTCTGAAAGCTTGCCTGTATTGCCTAAAGGCTCAATGAAATACCAAGAGCTATTTTGGTTATCTTTTACTAGAAATTTCTGAGCGGGCAAAAATAAGGTGCTTACATACTGCTTAAAATTAAAATTTTTCTTTAAAAGAGATCTTTATTTTAAATTAGATAGAAATTGACTTATCATTGAATGCTTACTAGGATTTCATTTTTATTCAAAATTTGAAAAGAAATTTATTTTAAAATTTTAATTTTTAAAATGTAGTGTTAAAATTTTTAGCATTGTGAAGCTTTTCAGTTTCATTAAAGATGCCTTTAGATGTACACGGACTAAATTTTTTTTTTGTGTGCAAGGAGGGTTGCGGGTCCTTAGTTTACTTTAATACCTTTGTGAGTAAGGTAGCCACTAAACAAGGCTTTCACAAAATTTTGAAATACTTCTTCAACCAACTGAATGATAATAATGTCATAACTTCGATGTTGTGTGCACATTGTTTTTCTATTTAAGCTATTTGCTCTGTATATGTTAAATGCTATATTATTTCATTTTCACTTGATTGAGCTTGTATTATCTATCTTTCTACTTGAATGTAATAAATATTCATGATAGTGTTGAGTTTGATTTAGGCTTGTCTTGAAACATTCTAAATAAGAATTATTTTTACCAATCTAATTGTGCTAGATAGCTTAATATATGTTGTTAGACCAATGTCTTTATAGCTTAAGCTTTTGGGACAATAGATACTTAACATGATCAAGTTTTGGTTCTAGGAGGTCCTAAGTTCAAGTCTCGTTTTTCCTCAGTTTGTTTGTCGTTGTGCACTATGTTTTGCGTATGTTGATGTACTTTAGTTCAATTTGTTTGTTTCTACATATGTAAGACAGGATTACATGTGAGGAGAGTGTTAGATAACTTGATATATATTAGGGGCCATTTGCTAATCGTTTAATCTTTTGATATAATTTGTGTGGTCTACGATATTTATATCTCTGCCAAGTTTGCAATTTATTAGTCCTAATTGTAACTCGTCCATAAGAAACAACTACATGAAAGGTTTTTTTTTTTTGACAGAAGCAAAAGAAGAATATATTGATTGAGATGAATATTACATCATGGGATAGTATTAAGCATATTAGGCTATCCTAATGCAAAAATACACACCACAATATGAATAACAATCATCGCAAATCAACCAGCTGGTGAGTACCAGCCCTCTCCCTTACAATGTAATACTAGCCCCTCAAAAATAGGAACTATCCACTCATGTAAAGGCTGTTATCCCCTTGTCCTTCTTACTACCTCAAGAGAATATAGGAAATCATTTACTGTGAAAGATGCCTTTGATATCCCTATCTTTACCTGAACTGCTCCATGAATCTTGATGTTAATCAGTTTAACATCCCACCTGATATTTACTTTGTTGAACACTACCATTTCTTGCCTTCCACACATTCCAAATTGTTGCTAAGAACAGAGCTTCCCACATATTCCTCTCCACTGCTTTAAACTTCATATCCATCCACCATTGCATATGATAAAGTAAACTGCTTGAGGCTACCCACTTTTGCCCCACCATTTTACAATATTACTCCATATTCTCCAAGCCACTTTGTTTTCAAATGCATAAAAATATTCTTAGGCTTATATATCTGGCGTGCTTTGCTATCCTGTTTATGTTGTGAGACATTTCGGTCATGGATGCCAGTTTGAGTTTGCTTACTTCTTATCGCTTATGCTTAAGACCTCAAATTGTATTTTAGGCCATCTTTGCTTTGCTCGCTATGGGACCTATCCCTATTCTCGTGAGAAAAAAAATGAACCCTTAGGTATTATCTTTGAAGGAGATTCATTTTGCTTACCAGAACTAGCCTCTATAATTCGTTTTGCACCACTATATTGGAATGTTTATCTAACACCTTTATATTAAAGTATAAACATGTTACATATCAAATAGTTCTCCTCCAGCCTTCTACACAAAGCTCTCCTTAACAACTGTGCCTGAAATCTTATTCTAGTTAGATTTGTATATTCGGTTAAAGTATCTACAAGCTGAGTATGCTCATAGGGATTGTCGAGGTCAAGCCATAGAAGTTCGATAAAGCGTATCCCATGTTACTTCTATATATGATGCTTGAGAATACAACCTCCTACCAACCAAACTTGGGTTACTCCTAGTTTTCTATGTATCATGTTGGAATTTTTCTTGCCTTCTGCTATAGATCATACTAGTCATTTTGATAAAAATGTAATACCATAGTTACAAATTTCATCATAAATTAATGGAAAGATATTTCACATGAAAGCAATATCTTTTGTGGTAAATTTTGTACATATTTTACTTGGATGAGCTTTTATGTGTATGTGAATGATGAAAACATAAACACTTAAAGCCAAAAGCTTGTTGGTCTTGCCCTATTACCATGGAATAATTATTAAATTTTCACGTGGTTGATAAATCTTGAGCAAAGCAGAAGTATCATAAAATAAGCTAATGATCCGTTTCATGAGTTGTGACTTCTAATGAAATGTTTTAAAGTAAAGAGCTTTATAGAGAAGAGGTTGCTATGATGGGGGCCGATTAGGACCCCCAACAATGGTTGACCGGTGGTTGTATTGAGGACAAGGCACCTAAAGTGCATGCCAAGCACGACCATACCAAGCACGACCAGCCATGACCATGCTGAGCATGACCGAGTAGGCCATGCCCGAGCAGACCTTGTGGCACGGTATCGATCATTCCCCCCCCCCCCCCCCCCCCCCCCCCCCCCCCCCCCCCCCCCCCCCCCCCCCCCAACCTGCCACGCCAATGGGGGCTATCACTGACAACCCAATCATGATAACGTGCTCCCAACTCCAGGACTTCGCGTGTAGTAGGAGGTAGTCACCTTCTCCGCTCTGACACACGCCTAAGGGAGTGCCATGTGTGGGGTTGGACAACCACTCCCTCCACTATCTTGTCACCAATCTGGCTCTCCAATGCTACGCTGCCACATGGAGAGACAACCATCTCCCACTATCTTTATGCATGCAAAGCCCTTCTAGGGCTACCATGATGCCTACCCATATAAAAGAAAAGGCCCATCTTCTCTAATAAAGTACGCAAACATAAACCCTAATCAAAACTCTGTTGAAATATCTCCAGAAACCTAACTTTGGCATTAGAGTGCTATTGGGAAGCATCACACCGGTGCCCCTCATCCTTCTTTCCCTCTTAGATTACCAGAGCAGCCCGTCGCCGGCCTGGAAATTGACCTTACAAGTTTATTGCTTTATCATGCTATAAATAGAGCCGGTACTATTTGGCCACCACACTTCACAAGCAAATTTGTATCAAGTAATTGTATTATCCAAGGAACAATAGGTATTGGACATGTGAGTCAGCGATTCAGCTTTGGGAGAAGGGTGGTGAGGTGGTTGTCCCTGCACTACGAGAAAAGGCATTTTTTGCGACGGCTCAATGCCGTCGCAAATACTCATTTGTGATGGCTGAGTGACGGCATTTAAGGTGACACAAATGGAGGGGTCGCAAATACTTTTTGCGACGGTTGTGCGAAGGCATGGTGACGTTTTGCGACGGCGTGCTCCCGTCGCAAATAGTGTACGACGGACCAAATTTTTTTGCGTCGGTATAGCATACCGTGGCCAATAAGCCCTTTTGCGACGGATTAATTGCCATCGGTAATGCTATTTTCATGGAATAAATTTTTAAAACGACCCCCATTTGCGACGGTTTCTGCCGTCACAAATAATATTTTTGTAATATGTATTTGCAATCGTCTCAAGTATTTGCGACGGTTCATGCCGTCGCAAATACAATTACGAAATAAATGATTAAAATTGCCAAAGTATTTGCGACGGTATCGTGCCGTAGCAAATACTTTTGGAAAAAAAAAAAAATTTTTGCTCCATATTACGCATGATTATTGTAATTTGTTATTTACCCTGATAAAATGAACATTTAATATGAACAAAACTACTAAATTGAAACATTCAATAAAACCAAAATGCTTAAATAAATACTTAAGAAAATTAATATTCCATTTTAATATACATATCCAAACAACAAATAAACAAACAATATTGTCTTCCACCAAGATCCAAAACAAAACCAAAATACATCCATAACCTCTCACAAAAAGAACAACCTAAATGAAAAATTCATACAACAAAAGAGAGTTTTAAGTCTATTACAACATAAGCCAATACAAAAAGACCATCCACCTATTCTTTATCAATAACCTGAAAAGAAGAAAATAAAACAATATTAGATATGATAATGACATAATAAATAAAATTAATAGATATGCATGTAATATATGGGTTTATTGAAATAAAAATGAAATTTACATCACGAGAAATAAAAATGTAATTTACTTAGATGACTCAAATGTGAGGTTATTCCCTAAAAGAAATTAACGAAAAGAGAAAGAAAAAAAATTAAATCTCTCAAACTGGGACTCCGGCAACTGTGCCGTTCATTCGTACACGTCACTTGTGCCTAAATCTTACTACGTGTCTAGTTTGACGGAGTTCCAAACTCGTTTGTGGGTTTTAGTACCTAAACGACTCGAAAACACGTTATTCTCTAAAAAAAACTAAGAAAAAGAGAAGGAAAAACACTTAAATCCCTCAAACCGTCACTTCGGCAACTGTGCCGTTCATTCCCACACGTCACTCGTGCCTAAATCTTACTACGTGTCGAGTTTGATAGAGTTCTGAGCTCGTTTGTGGGCTTTAGTACCAAAACGATTCGAAAACAAGTTATTCTCTAAAAAAAACTAAGGAAAAGAGAAGGAAAAAAAAATTAAATCTCTCAAACCGGGACTCCGGCAATTGTACCGTTCGTTCTCACACATCACTCGTGCCTAAATCTTACTACGTGTCGAGTTTGACGGAGTTCCGAGCTCGTTTGTGGGTTTTAGTACCTAAACGACTCAAAAACAGGTTATTCTCTAAAACAACTAAGGAAAAGAGAAGGAAAAACAAATAAATCTCTCAAACCGAGACTCCGGCAACTGTGTCGTTCATTTCCACACGTCACTCGTGCCTAAATCTTACTATGTGTCGAGTTTGTCGGAGTTCCGAGCTCGTTTGTGAGTTTTAGTACCTAGATGACTCGAATGTGAGGTTATTCTCTAAAAAAATATTAACGAAAAGAGAAGGAAAAAAAATTAAATCTCTCAAACCGGGACTCCGGCAACTGTGCCGTTCATTCATACATGTCACTCATGCCTAAATCTTATTACGTGTCGAGTTTGACGGAGTTCCGAGCTCGTTTGTGGGTTTTAGTACCTAAACAACTCGAAAACACGTTATTCTATAAAAAAAACTAAGAAAAAGAGAAGGAAAAACAATTAAATCCCTTAGACCGGGACTTTGGCAACTGTGCCGTTCATTCCCACACATTACTCGAGCTTAAATCTTATTACGTGTCGAGTTTGACAGAGTTCCGAGATCGTTTGTGGGCTTTACTACCAAAACGATTCGAAAACAGGTTATTCTCTAAAAAAAACTAAGGAAAAGAGAAGGAAAAAAAATTAAATCTCTCAAACCGGGACTCTGGCAACTGTGCCGTTCATTCCCACACGTTACTCGTGCCTAAATCTTACTACGTGTTGAGTTTGACAGAGTTCCGAGCTCGTTTGTGGGTTTTAGTACCTAAACGACTCCAAAACACGTTATTCTCTAAAAAAAACTAAGGAAAAGAGAAGGAAAAACAAATAAATCTTTCAAATCGTGACTTCAGCAACTGTGCCGTTTATTCCCACATGTCACTCGTGCCTAAATCTTACTACGTGTCGAGTTTGACAGAGTTCCGAGCTCGTTTGTGAGTTTTGGTACCTAGATGACTCGAATGTAAGGTTATTCTCTAAAAAAAATTAAATCTCTCAAACCGGGACTCCGGCAACTGTGCCGTTCATTCGTACACGCCACTCTTGCTTAAATCTTACTACGTGTCTAGTTTGACGGAGTTCCGAGCTCATTTGTGGGTTTTGGTACCTAAACGACTCAAAAACATGTTATTCTCTAAAAAAAAAACTAAGAAAAAGAGAAGGAAAAACAATTAAATCCCTCAAACTAGCACTCTAGCAACTGTGCCGTTTGTTCACACACGTCACTTGTGCCTAAATCTTACTACCTGTCAAGTTTTACGGAGTTCCGAGCTCGTTTGTGGGTTTTACTACCTAAACGACTCAAAAACACGTTATTCTTTAAAAAAAAAACTAAGGAAAACAGAAGGAAAAACATATAAATCTCTCCAACCGGGAATCCGGCAACTGTGCCGTTCGTTCCCACACGTCACTCGTGCCCAAATCTTACTACGTGTCGAGTTTAACGGAGTTCCGAGCTCGTTTGTGGGTTTTAGTACCTAAACGACACGAAAACACGTTATTCTCTAAAAAAAACTGAGAAAAAGAGAAGGAAAAACAATTAAATCCCTCAAACCGGGACTCTGGCAACTGTGTTGTTTGTTCCCACACATCACTCGTGCTTAAATCTTACTACGTGTCAAGTTTCACGGAGTTCCGATCTCGTTTGTGGGTTTTACTACCTAAATGACTCAATAACACGTTATTCTCTAAAAAAAACTAAGGAAAACAGAAGGAAAAACATATAAATTTCTCCAACCGGGAATCCAGCAACTGTGCCACTTGTTCCCACAAGTCACTCGTGCCTAAATCTTACTACGTGACAAGTTTGACGGAGGTCCGAGCTCGTTTTTGGGTTTTAGTACCTAAACGACTCCAAAACACGTTATTCTCCAAAAAAAACTAAGGAAAAGAGAAGGAAAAACAAATAAATCTCTCGAACCGGGACTCCGGCAACTGTGCTGTTCATTCCCACACGTCACTCGTGCCTAAATCTTACTATGTGTCGAGTTTGACGGAGTTTGGAGCTCTCGTTTGTGCGTTTTAGTATCCAAATCACTTGAAAACACGTTATTTTATTTAAAAAAAAAAGCTAAGGAAAAAAGTGTTACATCTCCCAAACCGGGACTCCAGCGACTGTGCCGTTCGTTCTGACACGTCACTTGTGCCTAAATCTTATTACGTGTCAAGTTTGACAGAGTTCCGATCTCGTTTGTGGGTTTTACTACCTAGACGACTCGAAAACAGGTTATTCTATAAAAAAAAAAAAAAAAAACTAAGGAAAAGAGAAGGAAAAAAAATTAAATATCTCAAACCGGGACTTCGACAACTATGCCGTTTATACCCACTCATCACTCGTACCTAAATGTTACTACGTGTAGTTTGACAGAGATCCGAGCTCGTTTGTGGGTTTTAGTACCCAAACGACTAGAAAACACGTTTTTTTTTAAAAAAACTCCAAGGAAAAGAGGGACAAAAAAGTGTTACGTCTCCCAAACCGGGACTCCGCCAACTGTGCCATTTGTTCCGACTCGTCACTCGTGCCTAAATCTTACTACGTGTCGAGTTTGACGGAGATTTGAGCTCGTTAGTGGGTTTTAGTACCCAAACGAGTAGAAAACACATTTTTTCCTAAAAAAACTCCAAGGAAAAGAGGGGAAAAAAGTGTTACATCTCCCAAACAGGGACTCCGGCGACTGTGCCGTTTGTTCCTACACGTCACTCGTGCCTAAATCTTACTACATGTCAAGTTTGACAGAGTTCCGATCTCGTTTGTGGGTTTTACTACCTAGACGACTCGAAAACAGGTTATTCTATAAAAAAAAAAAAAACTAAGGAAAAGAGAAGGAAAAAAAATTAAATATCTCAAACCGGGACTCCGACAACTATGCCGTTTATACCCACTCATCACTCGTACCTAAATGTTACTACATGTAGTTTGACAGAGATCCGAGCTCGTTTGTGGGTTTTAGTACCCAAACGACTAGAAAACACGTTTTTTCCTAAAAAAACTCCAAGGAAAAGAGGGGAAAAAAGTGTTACGTCTCCCAAACCGGGACTCCGCCAACTGTGCCATTTGTTCCGACACGTCACTCGTGCCTAAATCTTACTATGTGTCAAGTTTGACGGAGTTCCGATCACGTTTGTGGGTTTTACTACCTAAACGACTCGAAAACAGGTTAATCTACAAATAAAAAAAACAAAGGAAAAGAGAAGGAAAAAAAATTAAATCTCTCAAACCGGGACTCCGACAACTGTGTCGTTTATTCCCACTCGTCACTCGTGCCTAAATCTTACTACGCGTCGAGTTTGATAGAGATCCGAGCTCGTTTGTGGGTTTTAGTACACAAATGACTAGAAAACACGTTTTTTCCTAAAAAAACTCCAAGGAAAAGAGGGGAAAAAAGTGTTACATCTCCCAAACCGGGACCCCCGCGACCGTGCCGTTCGTTCCTACACGTCACTCGTGCCTATATCTTACTACGTGTCGATCTTGACAGACTCACAAACTCGTTTGTGAGTTTTACTACCCAAACGACTAGAAAACATGATTTTTTCTAAAAAAAGCTCCAACGAAAAGAGAGAAAAAACTATTACATCTCCCAAACCGGGACTCCGGCGACCGTGCCGTTCGTTCCTACACGTCACTCGTGCCTAAATCTTACTACGTGTCGATCTTGATAGACTTACAAACTCGTTTGTGGGTTTTAGTACCCAAACGACTAGAAAACATGATTTTTTCTAAAAAAAACTCCAAGGAAAAGAGGGGAAAAAACTGTTACATCTCCCAAACCGGGACTCCGGCGACCGTGCCGTTCGTTCCAACACGTCACTCGTGCCTAAATCTCACTAGGTGTCGATCTTGACGGACTCACAAACTTGATTGTGGGTTTTAGTACCCAAACGACTAGAAAACATTATTTTTTCTAAAAAAAACTCTAAGGAAAAGAGAGCAAAAACTTTTAAATCTCCCAAATCGGGACTCCGGCGACCGTGCCGTTCGTTCCTACACGTCACTCGTGCCTAAATCTTACTACGTGTCGATCTTGACGGACTCACAAACTCGTTTGTGGGTTTTACTACCCAAACGACTAGAAAACATGATTTTTTCTAAAAAAAATCCAAGGAAAAGAGAGAAAAAAGTGTTACATCTCCCAAACCGGGACTCCGGCGACTGTGCTGTTTGTTCCTACACGTCACTCGTGCCTAAATCTTACTACGTGTCAAGTTTGATGGAGTTCCGTTCTCGTTTGTGGGTTTTACTACCTAGATGATTCGAAAATAGGTTATTCTATTAAAAAAAAAACTAAGGAAAAGAGAAGGAAAAAAAATTAAATCTCTCAAATCGGGACTCCGACAACTGTGACGTTTGTTCCCACTCGTCACTCGTGCCTAAATCTTACTACGTGTCGAGTTTGATAGAGATCCGAGCTCGTTTGTGGGTTTTAGTACCCAAACGACTAGAAAACACGTTTTTTCCTAAAAAAACTCCAAGGAAAAGAGGGGAAAAAAGTGTTACATCTCCCAAACCGGGACTCCGACGACCGTGCCATTCGTTCCTACACGTCACTCGTGCCTAAATCTTATTACGTGTCGATCTTGACGGACTCACAAACTCGTTCGTGAGTTTTAGTACCCAAACGACTAGAAAATAAGATTTTTTCTAAAAAAAACTCAAAGGAAAAGAGAGAAAAACCTGTTACATCTCCCAAACCGGGAGTCCGGCGACCGTGCCATTCCTTCCTACACGTCACTCGTGCCTAAATCTTACTACGTGTCGATCTTGACAGACTCACAAACTCGATTGTGGGTTTTAGTACCCAAACGACTAGAAAACATTATTTTTTCTAAAAAAAACTCTAAGGAAAAGAGAGAAAAAACTTTGAAATCTCCCAAATTGGGACTTCGACAACCGTGCCGTTCGTTCCTACACGTCACTCGTGCCGAAATCTCACAACGTGTCGATCTTGACGGACTCACAAACTCGTTTGTGGGTTTTAGTACCCAAACAACTAGAAAACATGATTTTTTCTCAAAAAAAACTCCAAGGAAAAGAGAGAAAAAACTGTTACACCTCCCAAACCGGGACTCTGGTGACCGTGCTGTTCGTTGCTACACGTCACTCGTGCCTAAATCTTACTACGTGTCAAGTTTGATGGAGTTCCGTTCTCGTTTGTGGGTTTTACTACCTAGACGATTCGAAAACAGGTTATTCTATAAAAAAAAAACTAAGGAAAAGAGAAGGAAAAAAAATTAAATCTCTCACACTGGGACTCCGACAACTGTGCCACTTGTTCCCATTCGTCACTCGTGGCTAAATCTTACTACTTGTCGAGTTTGACGGAGATCTGAGCTCTTTTGTGGGTTTTAGTACCCAAACGACTAGAAAACACGTTTTTTCCTAAAAAAACTCCAAGGAAAAGGGGGGAAAAAGTGTAACGTCTCCCAAACCGGGACTCCGGTGACCGTGCCGTTCGTTCCTACGTGTCATTTGTGCTTAAATCTTACAACGTGTCAAGTTTGACGGAGTTCCGATCTCGTTTGTGGGTTTACTACCCAGACGACTCGAAAACAGGTTATTCTATAAAAAAAAAAAACTAAGGAAAAGAGAAGGAAAAAAAATTAAATATCTGAAACCGGGACTCCGACAACTGTGCCGTTTGTTTCCACTCATCACCCGTACCTAAATGTTACTACGTGTCGAGTTTGACAGAGATCCAAGCTCGTTTGTGGGTTTTAGTACACAAACGACTAGAAAACACGTTTTTTCCTAAAAAAACTCCACTGAAAAGAGGGAAAAAAAGTGTTACATCTCCCAAATCGGGACTCCGGCGACCGTGCCATTTGTTCCTCACATCACTCGTGCCTAAATCTTACTACGTGTGAAATTTGACGGAGTTCCGATCTCGTTTGTGGGTTTTACTACGTAGACGACTCGAAAATAGGTTATTCTATTAAAAAAAAAAACTAAGGAAAAGAGAAGGAAAAAAATTAAATATCTCAAACCGGGACTCCGACAACTGTGCCGTTTGTTCCCACTCGTAACTCGTGCCTAAATCTTACTACGTGTCGAGTTTGACAGAGATCCGAGCTCGATTGTGGGTTTTAGTACCCAAACGAGTAGAAAACACGTTTTTTCCTAAAAAAAACTCCAAGGAAAACAGGGGAAAAAAGTGTTACATCTCCCAAATCGGGACTCTGACGACCGTGACATTTGTTTCTACACATCACTCGTGCCTAAATCTTACTACGTGTCGATCTTGACGGACTCACAAACTCGTTTGTGGGTTTTAGTACCCAAATGACTAAAAAGCATAATTTTTTCTAAAAAAAACTCTAAGGAAAAGAGGGGAATAAACTGTTACATCTCTCAAACCGGGACTCCGGCGACTGTGCTGTTCGTTCCTACACATCACTCATGCCTAAATCTTACAACGGGTTGATCTTGACGGACTCACAAACTCGTTTGTGGGTTTTAGTACCCAAACGACTAAAAAACATGATTTTTTCTAAAATAAACTCCAAGGAAAAGAGAGAAAAAACTGTTACATCTCCCAAACCCGGACTCCGGCGACTGTGCTGTTCGTTCGTACACGTCACTCGTGCCTAAATCTTACTACGTGTCCAATTTGACGGAGTTCCGATCTCGTTTGTGGGTTTTACTACCAAGACGATTTGAAAATAGGTTATTCTATAAAAAAAACAAAACTAAGGAAAAGAGAAGGAAAAAAAGTTAAATATCTCAAACCGGGACTCCGATAACTGTGCTGTTTGTTCCCACTCATCACTCGTACCTAAACACCACTACGTGTCGAGTTTGATAGAGATCCGGGCATGTTTGTGGGTTTTAGTACCCAAACGACTAGAAAACACGTTTTTTCCTAAAAAAACTCCAAGGAAAAAAGGGACAAAAAGTGCTACATCTCCCAAACCGGGACGCCGGCGACCGTGCCATTTAGTCCTGCACGTCACTCGTGCCTAAATCTTACTATGTGTCAAGTTTGACGGAGTTTCGATCTCGTTTGTGCGCTTTACTACCTAGCCGACTCGAAAACAGGTTATCCTATAAAAAAAAAAAACAAAGGAAGAGAGAAGGAAAAAAAATTAAATATCTAAAACCGGGACTTCGACAACTGTGCCGTTTGTTCCCACTCGTCACTCGTGCCTAAATCTTACTACGTGTCGAGTTTGACAGAGATCCGAGCTCGTTTGTGGATTTTAGTACCCAAACGACTAGAAAACACTTTTTTTCCTAAAAAAACTCCAAGGAAAAAAGGGAAAAAAAGTGTTACATCTCCCAAAGCGGGACTCTGGCGACGATACCATTTGTTCCTACACGTCACTTGTGCCTAAATCTTACTACGTGTCGATCTTGATGGTCTCACAAACTCATTTTTGGGTTTTAGTACCCAAACGACTAGAAAACATGATTTTTCTCTAAAAAAAACTCTAAGGAAAAGGGAGAAAAAATTGTTACATCTCCCAAACTGGGACTCCGGCGACCGTGCCGTTCGTTCCTACACGTCACTCGTGCCTAAATGTTACTATGTGTCAATCTTGACGGACTTACAAACTCGTTTGTGGGTTTTAGTACCGAAATGACTAACAAACATGATTTTTTCTAAAAAAAACTCTCAGGAAAAGAGGGGAAAAAACTGTTACATCTCCCAAACCAGGACTCCGGCGACCGTGCCGTTCGTTCGTACACATCACTCATGCCTAAATCTTACAACGTGTCTATCTTGACGGACTCACAAATTCGTTTGTGGGTTTTAGTACCCAAACGACTAGAAAACAAGATTTTTTCTAAAAAAAACTCCAAGGAAAAGGGAGAAAAAACTGTTACATCTCCCAAACCCGGACTCCGGCGACCATGCTGTTCGTTCCTACATGTCACTCGTGCCTAAATTTTACAACGTGTCAAGTTTGACGGAGTTCCGATCTCGTTTGTGGGTTTTACTACCTAGACGATTCGAAAACAGGTTATTCTATAAAAAAACAAAACTAAGGAAAAGAGAAGGAAAAAAAATTAAATATCTCAAATCGGGACTTCGACAACTGTGCCGTTTGTTTCCACTCATCACCCTTACCAAAATGTTACTACGTGTCGAGTTTGACAGATATCCGAGCTCGTTTGTGGGTTTTAGTACCCAAACGACTAGAAAACACGTTTTTTCCTAAAAAAACTCCAAGGAAAAGAGGGGAAAAAAGTGCTACATGTCCCAAACCGGGACGCCGGCGACCGTGCCATTTGGTCCTACACGTCACTCGTGCCTAAATCTTACTATGTGTCATGTTTGACGGAGTTCCGATCTCGTTTGTGGGCTTTACTACCTAGACGACTCGAAAAAAGGTTATTCTATAAAAAAAAAAACTAAGGAAGAGAGAAGGAAAAAAAAATTAAATCTCTCAAACCGGGACTCCGACAATTGTGCCGTTTGTTCCCACTCGTCACTCGTGCCTAAATCCTACGACGTGTTGAGTTGGACAGAGATCCGAGCTCGTTTGTGGGTTTTAGTACACAAACGACTAGAAAACACATTTTTTCCTAAAAAAACTCCAAGAAAAAGAGGGGAAAAATGTGTTACATCTTCCAAACCGGGACTCCGGCGATCGTGCGGTTTGTTCCTAAACATCACTCGTGCCTAAATTTTACTATGTGTCGATCTGGACGGACTCACAAATTGGTTCGCGGGTTTTAGTACCCAAACGACTAGAACACATGATTTTTTCTAAAAAAAACTCAAAGGAAAAGAGAGAAAAAACTTTTACATCTCCCAAACCGGGACTTCGGCGACCGTGCCGTTAGTTCCTACATGTCACTCGTGCCTAAATCTTACTATGTGTCGATCTTGACGGACTCACAAACTCGTTTGTGGGTTTGAGTACCCCAATGACTAGAAAACATGATTTTTTCTAAAAAAAACTATATGGAAAAGAGGGGGAAAAACTGTTACATCTCCGAAACCGGGACTCCGGCGACCGTGCCGTTCGTTCGTACACATCACTCATGCCTAAATCTTATAACGTGTCTATCTTGACGGACTCACAAACTCGTTTGTGGGTGTTAGTACCCAAACGACCAGAAAACATGATTTTTTCTAACAAAAACTCAATGGAAAAGAGAGAAAAAACTGTTACATCTCCCAAACCGGGACTCCGGCGACCGTGCTGTTCGTTCTTACACTTCACTCGTGCCTAAATCTTACTACGTGTCAAGTTTGACGGAGTTCCGTTCTCGTTTGTGGGTTTTACTACCCAGGCAATTCAAAAACCGATTATTCTATGAAAAAAATAACTAAGGAAAAGAGAAGGAAAAAAAATTAAATCTCTCGCACCGGGACTCCGAAAACTGTGCCATTTGTTCCCAGTCGTCACTCGTGCCTAAATCATACTACTTGTCGAGTTTGACGGAGATCTGAGCTCGTTTGTGGGTTTTAGTACCCAAACGCCTAGAAAACACGTTTTTTCCTAAAAAAACTCCAAGGAAAAGAGGGAAAAAAAGTGTTACATCTCCCAAAACGGGACTCCGGCGACTATACCGTTTGTTCCTACACGTCACTTGTGCCTAAATCTTATTACGTGTTGATCTTGGCGGACTCACAAACTCGTTTTTGGGTTTTAGTACCCAAACGACTAGAAAACATGACTTTTTCTAAAAAAAACTCTAAGGAAAAGGGAGAAAAAAATTGTTACATCTCCCGAATAGGGACTCCGGCGACCGTGCCATTCATTCCTACACGTCACTCGTGCCTAAATCTTACTACGTGTCGATCTTGACGGACTCCCAAACTCGTTTGTCGGTTTTAGTACCCAAATGACTAAAAAACATGATTTTCTCTAAAAAAAACTCTAAGGAAAAGCGGGGAGAAAACTGTTACATCTCCCAAACCGGGACTCCGGCGACCGTGTCGTTCGTTTGTACACATCAGTCATGCCTAAATCTTACAACGTGTCGATCTTGACGGACTCACAAACTCGTTTTTGGGTTTTAGTACCCAAACGACTAGAAAACATGATTTTTTCTAAAAAAAACTCCAAGGAAATGAGAGAAAAAACTGTTACATCTCCCAAACCAGGACTTCGGCGACTGTGCTGTTCATTCCTACACGTCACTCGTGCCTAAATCTTACTACGTGTCAAGTTTGACGGAGTTCCGATCTCGTTTGTGGGTTGTACTACCTAGACGATTCGAAAACTGGTTATTCTATAAAAAAGGAAAACTAAGGAAAAGAGAAGGAAAACAAATTAAATATCTCAAACTGGGGCTCCGACAACTGTGCCGTTTGTTCACACTCATCACTCGTACCTAAATATCACTACGTGTCGAGTTTGACAGAGATCTGAGCTCGTTTGTGGGTTTTAGTACCCAAACGACTAGAAAACACGTTCTTTCCTAAAAAAACTCCAAGGAAAAGAGGGGAAAAAAGTGCTACATCTCCTAAACCGGGACTCCGGCGACCATGCCATTTGTTCCTACACGTCATTCGTGCCAAAATCCTACTATGTGTCAAGTTGGACGGAGTTCCGATCTCGTTTGTGGGTTTTACTACCTAGACGACTCGAAAACAGGTTATTCTCAAACCGGGACTCCGACAACTGTGCCGTTTGTTCCAACTCGTCACTCGTGCCTAAATCTTACTACGTGTCGAGTTCGACAGAGATCCGAGCTCGTTTGGGGGTTTAAGTACCCAAACGACTAGAAAATACGTTTTTTCCTAAAAAAACTCCATGGAAAAGAGGGGAAAAAAGTGTTACATCTCCCAAACCGGGACTTCGGCGACCGTACCGTTAGTTCCTACACGTCACTTGTGCCTAAATCTTACTACGTGGCGATCTTGATGGACTCACAAACTCGTTTTCAAGTTTTAGTACCCAAACGACTAGAAAACATGATTTTTTCTAAAAAAAACTAAGGAAAAGAGAGAAAAAATTGTTACATCTCCTAAACTGGGACTCCGGTGACCGTGCCGTTCGTTCCTACACGTCACTCGTGCCTAAATCTTACTACGTGTCAATCTTAACGGACACACAAACTCGTTTGTGGGTTTTAGTACCCAAAAGATTAGAAAACTTGATTTTTTCTAAAAAAAACTCTAAGGGAAAGAGGGGGAAAATGTGTTACATGTCCCAAACTGGGACTCCGGCGACGGTGCCGTTTGTTCCGAAACGTCACTCGTGCCTAAATCTTTCTACATGTCGATCTGGACGGACTCGCAAACTCGTTTGCGGGTTTTAGTACCCAAACGACTAGAAAACATTAATTTTTCTAAAAAAAACTCTATGGAAAAGAGAGATAAAACTTGTACATCTCCCAAACCGGGACTCCGACGACCGTGCTGTTCGTTCCTACACGTCACTCGTGCCTAAATCTTACTACGTGCCGATCTTGACGGACTCACAAACTCGTTTGTGGGTTTTAGTACCCAAACAACAAGAAAACACGTTTTTTCCTAAAAAAACTCTAAGGAAAAGACGGGAAAAAAGTGCTACATCTCCCAAACCGGGACTCCGGCGACTATGCCATTTGTTCCAACACGTCACTTGTGCAAAAATCTTACTATGTGTCAAGTTTGACAGAGTTCCAATCTCGTTCGTGTGTTTTACTACACACACGACTCGAAAAAAGGTTATTCTGTAAATAAAAAAATCTAAGGAAAAGAGAAGGAAAAAAAAAATTAAATCTCTAAAACCGGGACTCCGACAACAGTGCCGTTTGTTCCAACTCATCACTTGTACCGAAATGTTACTACGTGTTGAGTTTGACAGAGATCCGAGCTCGTTTGTGGGTTTTAGTATCCAAATGACTAAACACGTTTTTTTCCAAAAAAACTCCAAGGAAAAGAGGGGAAAGAAGTGTTACATCTTCCAAACCGGGACTCCGGCGACCGTGCCGTTTGTTCCTACACATCACTTGTGCCAAAATCTTACTACGTGGCGATCTTGAGGGACTCACATAATAGTTTGTGGGTTTTAGTACCCAAGCGACTAGAAAACATGATTTTTTCTAAAAAAAACTCTAAGGAAAAGAGAGAAAAAACAGTTACATCTACCAAACTGGGACTCCGACGACCGTGTCGTGCATTCCTACACGTCACTCGTGCCAAAATCTTACTACGTGTCTATCTTAACGAACTCACAAACTCGTTTGCGGATTTAAGTACCCAAACGACGAGGAAACACGTTTTTTCCTAAAAAAACTCCAAGGAAAAGAGGGGAAAAAAGTGTTACATCTCTCAAACCGGGACTTCGGCGATCGTGCCGTTTGTTCCTACACATCACTTGTGCCTAAATCTTACTACGTGGCGATCTTGACGGACTCACATACTCGTTTGTGGGTTTTAGTACCCAAACGACTAGAAAACATGATTTTTTCTAAAAAAAACTCTATGGAAAAGAGAGAAAAAACTGTTAAATCTACCAAACTGGGACTCCGACGACCGTGTCGTTCATTCCTACACGTCACTCGTGCCTAAATCTTACTACATCTCGATCTTGAGGGACTCACAAACTCGTTTGTGGGTTTGAGTACCCAAACGACTAGAAAACATGATTTTTTCTAAAAAAAACTCTAAGGAAAAGAGGGAAAAAAACTGTTACATCTCCCAAACCAGGACTCCGGCGACTGTGCCGTTCGTTCCTACACGTTACTCGTGCTTAAATCTTACTACGTGTCGATCTTGACGGACTCACAAACTCGTTTGTGGGTTTTAGTACCCAAACGACTAGAAAACATAATTTTTTCTAAAAAAAAATCTAACGAGAAGAGAGATGAAACGGTTACATCTCCCAAACCAGGACTCTGGCAACCGTGCCATTCGTTCCTACACGTCACTCGTGCCTAAATCTTACTACGTGTTGATTTTGACGGACTGACAAACTTGTTCGTGGGTGTTAGTACCCAAATGACTAGAGAACATGATTTTTTCAAAAAAAAAACTCCAAGGAAAAGAGAGAAAAAACTGTTACATCTCCCAAACTGGGACTCCGGCGACCGTGCCGTTCTTTCCTACGAGTCACTCGTGCCTAAATCTTACTACGTTTCGATCTTGACGGACTCACAAACTCGTTTGTGGGTTTTAGTACCGAAACGACTAGAAAACATGATTTTTTCTAAAAAAACTCTAAGGAAAAGCGGGGAAAAAACTGTAACAACTCCCAAACCGAGACTCCGGCGACCGTGCCGTTTGTTCCTATATGTCACTCGTGCCTAAATCTTACTACGTGGCGATCCTGACGGACTCCATACTCGTTTGTGCATTTTAGTACCCAAACGACTAGAAAACATGATTTTTTCTAAAAAGAACTCTAAGGAAAAGAGAGAAAAAACTATTACATCTCCCAAACTAGGACTCCGGCGACCGTGCCGTTTGTTCCTACACGTCACTCGTGCCTAAATCTTACTACGTGTCAATCTTAATGGACTCACAAACATGTTTGTGGGTTTTAATACCCAAACGACTAGAAAACATGATTTTTTTCTAAAAAACACTCTAACGGAAAGAGACGAAAAAACTGTTAGTTCTCCCAAACTGGGACTCCGTCAACCGTGCCGTTCGTTCGTACACGTCCCTCATGCCTAAATCTTACTACGTGTCAATCTTAATGGACTCACAAACTCGTTTGTGGGTTTTAGTACCCAAACGACTAGAAAATATGATTTTTTCTAAAAAAAACTCGAAGGGACAGAGATGAAAAAACTGTTACATCTCCCAAACCGGGACTCCGGCGACCGTGCCGTTTGTTCCTACACGTCACTCGTGCCTAAATCTTACTACGTTTCGATCATGACGGACTCACAAACTCGTTTATGGGTTTTAGTACCCAAACGACTAGAGAACATGATTTTTTCTAAAAAAAACTCTAAGGAAAAGAGACGAAAAAACTGTTAGTTCTCCCAAACTGGGACTCCGTTGACCGTGCCGTTCGTTCTACACGTCCCTCGTGCCTAAATCTTACTACGTGTCAATCTTAATGGACTCACAAACTCGTTTGTGGGTTTTAGTACCCAAACGACTAGAAAACATGATTTTTTCTAAAAAACACTCAAAGGGAAAGAGACGAAAAAACTGTTACATCTCCCAAACCGGGACTCCGGCGACCGTGCCGTTTGTTCCTACACGTCACTCGTGCCTAAATCTTACTACGTGTCGATCTTGACGGACTCGCAAACTCGTTCGTGGGTTTTAGTACCCAAATGACTAGAGAACATGATTTTTTCTACAAAAAACTCTAAGGAAAAGAGACGAAAAAACAGTTACTTCTCCCAAACCGGGACTCCGGCGACCGTGCCGTTCGTTCCTACACGTCACTCGTGCCTAAATCTTACTACGCGTCGATATTGTCATACTCACAAACTTGTTCGTGGGTTTTAGTACCCAAATGACTAGAAAACAAGATTTTTTCTAACAAAAACTCTAAGGAAAAGAGAGCAAAAACTATTACGTCTCCCAAATCGGGACTCCGGCGACCGTGCCGCTGGTTCCTACACGTCACTCATGCCTAAATCTAATTACGTGTCGAGTTTGATGGAGTTCCGATCTCGTTTCTGGGTTTTACTACCAAGATGACTCGAAAACATGTTAGTCTATAAAAAAAAAAAACTAAGGAAAATAGAAGGAAAAAAAATTAAATCTCTTCAACCGGGACTCCGACAACTGTGCCGTTTGTTCCCACTCGTCACTCGTGCCTAAATCTTACTACTTGTCAAGTTTGACGGAGATCCAGGCTTGTTTGTGGGTTTTAGTACCCAAACGAGTAGAAAACACGTTTTTTCCTAAAAAAACACCAAGGAAAAGAGGAGAAAAAAGTGTTACATCTCCCAAACCGGGACTCCGGCGACCGTGCGGTTTGTTCCTACACGTCACTTGTGCCTAAATAATACTACGTGGCGATCTTGACGGACTCACATACTCGTTTGTGCGTTTTAGTACCCAAACGACTAGAAAACATGATTTTTTCTAGAAAAAACTCTAAGGAGAAGAGAGAAAAAACTGTTACATCTCTCAAACTGGGACTCCGTCAACCGTGCCGTTCGTTCCTACACGTCACTCGTGCCTAAATCTTACTACGTGTCCATCTTAATGGACTCACAAACTCGTTTGTGGGTTTTAGTACCCAAACGACTAGAAAAGATGATTTTTTCTAAAAAAAACTCTAAGGGAAAGAGACGAAAAAACTGTTACTTCTCCCAAACCGGGACTCCGGCGACCGTGCCATTTGTTCCTACACGTCACTTGTGCCTAAATCATACTACGTGGCGATCTTGACAGACTCACATACTCGTTTGTGGGTTTTAGTACCCAAACGACTAGAAAACATGATTTTTTCTAAAAAAAACTCTAAAGAAAAGAGAGAAAAAACTGTTACATCTCCAAAACCGGGACTCCGACGACTATGTCGTTCGTTCCTACACGTCACTCGTGCCCAAATCTTACTACGTGTCGATCTTGACAGACTCACAAACTCGTTTGTGGGTTTTAGTACCCAAATGACTAGAAAACATGATTTTTTCTAAAAAAAACTACAACGAATAGAGAGAAAAAACTGTGAAAACTCCCAAACCGGGATTCCGGCTACCGTGCCGTTCGTTCCTACACGTCACTCGTGCCTGAATCTTACTACGTGTCGATCTTGACGGACTCACAAACTCGTTTGTGGGTTTTAGTACCCAAACGACTAGAAAACATGATTTTTTCTATAAAAAACTCTAAGGAAAAGAGGGGAAAAAACTGTTATATCTCCCAAACCAGGACTCCGGCGACCGTGCCGTTCGTTCCTACACGTCACTCGTGCTTAAATCTTACTACGTGTCGATCTTGATGGACTCACATACTCATTTGTGGGTTTTAGTACACAAACGACTAGAAAACATGATTTTTTCTAAAAAAAACTCTAAGGTTAAGAGACGAAGAAACTGTTACTTCTCCCAAACCGGGACTCCGGCGACTGTGCCGTTCGTTCCTACACGTCACTCGTGCCTAAATCTTACTACGCGTCGATCTTGACGAACTCACAAACTTGTTCGTGGGTTTTAGTACCCAAATGACTAGAAAACATGATTTTTTCTAAAAAAAAACTCTAAGGAAAAGAGAGCAAAAACTGTTACTTCTCCCAAACCGGGACTCCGGCGACTGTACCGTTCGTTCCTACACGTCACTCGTGCCTAAATCTTATTACGTGTCAAGTTTGAAGGAGTTCCGATCTAGTTTGTGGGTTTTACTACCAAGACGACTCAAAAAGAGGTTAGTCTATAAAAAAAAAAATACTAAGGAAAAGAGAAGGAAAAAAAATTAAATCTCTCAAACCGGGACTCCGACAACTGTGCCGTTTCTTCCCACTCATCACTCGTGCCTAAATCTTACTACTTGTCGAGTTTGACGGAGATCTGAGCTTGTTTGTGGGTTTTAGTACCCAAACGACTAGAAAACACGTTTTGTCCTAAAAAAACTCCAAGGAGAAGAGGGGAAAAAAGAGTTATATCTCCCAAACCGGGACTCCGGCGACCATGCCGTTCATTCCTACAAGTCACTCGTACCTAAATCTTACTACGTGTCAAGTTTGAAGGAGTTCCGATCTCGTTTGTGGGTTTTACTACGTAGACGACTCGAAATAAGGTTATTCTATAAAAAAAAAACTATGGAAAAGAGAAGGAAAAAAAATTAAATATCTCAAACCGGGACTCCGAAAAACTGTGCTGTTTGTTCCCACTCGTCACTCGTGCCTAAATCTTACTACGTGTCGAGTTTGACAGAGATCCGAGCTCGTTTGTGGGTTTTAGTACCCAAACGAGTAGAAAACATGTTTTTTCCTAAAAACACTCAAAGGAAAATAGGGGAACAAAGTGTTACATCTCCCAAACCGGGAGTGCGATGACCGTGCCGTTCATTCCTACATGTCACTCATGCCTAAATCTAACTAAGTGTCTAGTTTGAACGAGTTCCGATCTCGTTTGTGGGTTTTACTACCCAGACGACTCGAAAAGAGGTTATTCTATAAATAAAAAAAACTAAGGAAAAGAGAAGGAAAAAAAATTAAATCTCTCAAACCGGGACTCTGAGAACTGTGCCGTTTGTTCCCACTCATCACTCGTACCGAAATGTTACTACGTGTCGAGTTTGATAAAGATCCGAGCTTGTTCGTGGGTTTTAGTACCGAAACGACTAGAAACACGTTTTTTCGTAAAAAAAACTCCAAGGAAAAGAGAGGAAAAAAGTGCTACATCTCCCAAACCGGGACTCCGGCGACCGTGCCATTTGTTCCAACACGTCACTTGTGCCTAAATCTTACTATGTGTCAAGTTCGACAGAGATCCGAGCTCGTTTGTGGGTTTAAGTACCCAAACGACTAGAAAATACGTTTTTCCCTAAAAAAACTCCATGGAAAAGAGGGGAAAAAAGTGTTACATCTCCCAAACCGGGACTCCGGCGACCGTGCCATTTGTTCCTACACGTCACTTGTGCCTAAATCTTACTACGTGACGATCTTGACGGACTCACATACTCGTTTGTGGGTTTTAGTACCCAAACGACAAGAAAACATGATTTTTTCTAAAAAAAACTCTAAGGAAAAGAGAGAAAAAACTGTTACATCTCCTAAACTGGGACTCCGACTACCGTGCCGTTCGTTCCTACACGTCACTCGTGCCTAAATCTTACTACGTGGTGATCTTGACGGACTCACATACTTGTTTGTAGGTTTTAGTACCCAAACGACTAGAAAACATGATTTTTTCTAAAAAAAACTCTAAGGAACAGAGAGAAGAAACTGTTACATCTCCCAAACTGGGACTCCGACGACCATGCCGTTCGTTCCTACACGTCACTCGTGCCTAAATCTTACTACGTGTCAATCTTAATGGACTCACAAACTCCTTTGTGGGTTTTAGTACCCAAACGACAAGAAAACATGATTTTTTCTAAACAAAACTCTAAGGAAAAGTGGGGAAAAAACTGTTACATCTCACAAACCGGGACTCCGGTGATCGTGCCGTTCGTTCCATCATGTCACTCGTGCCTAAATCTTACTACGTGTCGATCTTGACGGACTCACAAACTCGTTTGTGGGTTTTAATACCCAAACGACTAGAAAACATGATTTTTTCTTAAAAAAAACTCCAAGGAAAAGAGAGAAAAAACTGTAACATCTACAAAACTGGGACTCCGACGACCGTGCCATTCATTCCTACACGTCACTCGTGCCTAAATCTTACTATGTGCCAATCTTAATGGACTCACAAACTCGTTTGTGGGTTTTAGTACCCAAACGACTAGAAAACAAGATTTTTTCTAAAAAAAACTAGAAGGAAAAGATAGAAAAAACTGTTAAAACTCCCAAACCGGGACTCCGGCGACCGTGCCGTTCGTTCCTACACGTCACTCGTGCCTAAATCATACTACGTGTCGATCTTGACGGACTCACAAACTCGTTTGTGGGTTTTAGTACCCAAATGACTAGAAAACATGATTTGTTCTAAAAAAAACTCTAAGGGAAAGAGAGTAAAAAACTGTTATATCTCCCAAACCAGGAGTCCGGCGACCGTGCCCTTTGTTCCTACACGTCACTCGTGCTTAAATCTTACTACGTGTCAATCTTGACGGACTCACAAACTAGTTTGTGGGTTTTATTACCCAAACGACTAGAAAACATGAGTTTTTCTAAAAAAAAACACTAACGAAAAGAGAGAAAAAATGGTTACATCTCCCAAACCGGGACTCCGGCGACCGCCCCGTTCGTTCCTACACGTCACTTGTGCCTAAATCTTACTACGTGTTGATTTTGGCAGACTCGCAAACTCGTTTGTGGGTTTTAGTACCTAAACGACTAGAAAACATGATTTTTTCTAAAAAAACCTCTAAGGAAAAGAGAGAAAAAACTGTTACATCTCCCAAACTGGGACTCCGACGACCGTGCCGTTCGTTCCTAACATCACTCGAGCCTAAATCTTACTACGTGTCAATCTTAATGGACTCACAAACTCGTTCGTGGGTTTTAGTACCCAAATGACTAGGGAACATGATTTTTTCTAAACAAAACTCTAAGAAAAAGTGGGGAAAAAACTGTTACATCTCCCAAACCGGGACTCCGGCGACTGTGCCGTTCGTTCGTTCACGTCACTCGTGCCTAAATCTTACTACGTGTCGATCTTGACGGATTCACAAACTCGTTTGTGGGTTTTAGTACCCAAACGACTAGAAAACATGATGTTTTCTAAAAAAAACTCTAAGGAAAAGAGGGGAAAAAACCGTTATATCTCCCAAACGAGGACTCCGGCGACCGTGCTATTCGTTCCTACACGTCACTCGTGCTTAAATCTTACTACGTGTCGATGTTGACGGACTCACAAACTCGTTTGTGGGTTTTAGTACCCAAACGACTAGAAAACATGATTTTTTCTAAAAAAAACTCTAACGAAAAGAGAGAAAAGACGGTTACATCTCCAAAACCGGGACTCCAGCGACCGCCCCGTTCGTGCCTACACGTCACTCGTGCCTAAATCTTACTACGTGTCGATTTTGACGGACTCGCAAACTCGTTTGTGGGTTTTAGTACCCGAACGACTAGAAAACATGATTTTTTTCTAAAAGAAACTCTTAAGGAAAAGAGACGAAAAAACTGTTACCTCTCCCAAACCGGGACTCCGGCGACCGTGCCGTTCGTAACTACACGTTGCTCGTGCCTAAATCTTACTACGCTTCAATCTTGACGGACTCACAAACTTGTTCGTTGGTTTTAGTGCCCAAATGACTAGAAAACATGATTATTTGAAAAAAAAACTCTAAGGAAAAGAGGGAAAAAAACTGTTACATCTCCCAAAGCGGGACTCCATCGATCGTGCCGTTTGTTCCTACACGTCACTCGTGCCTAAATCTTACTACGTGTTGATTTTGACGGACTCGCAAACTCGTTTGTGGGTTTTAGTACCCAAACCACTAGAAAACATGATTTTTTAAAAAAAAAATTCTAAGGAAAAGAGACGAAAAAACTGTTGCTTCTCCCAAACCAGGACTCTGGCGACCGTGCCGTTCATTCCTACACGTCACTCGTGCCTAAATCTTACTACGCGTCGATCTTGACGGACTCATAAACTTGTTCGTGGGTGTTAGTATCCAAATGACTAGAAAACATGATTTTTTCTAAAAAAAACTCTAAGGAGAAGAGAGCAAAAACTGTTACTTCCCCCAAACCGGGACTCCAGCGACCGTGCCGTTCGTTCCTACACGTCACTCGTGCCTAAATCTTATTACGTGTCAAGTTTGACGGAGTTCCGATCTCGTTTGTGGGTTTCACCACCAAGACGACTCGAAAATAGGTTATTCTATAAAAAAAAAAACTAAGGAAAAGAGAAGGAAAAAAAATAAAATCTCTCAAACCGGGACTCCGACAACGGTGCCGTTTGTTTCCACTCGTCACTCGTGCCTAAATCTTACTACTTGTCGAGTTTGACGGAGATCTGAGCTCGTTTGTGGGTTTTAGTACCTAAACGACTAGAAAACACGTTTTTTCCTAAAAAAACTCCAAGGAAAAGAGGGGAAAAAAGTGTTAAATCTCCCAAACCGGGACTCCGGCGACCATGCTGTTCGTTCCTACACGTCGCTCGTGCCTAAATCTTACTACGTGTCAAGTTTGACGGACTTCCGATCTCGTTTTTGGATTTTAAGACGTAGACGACTCAAAAAAAGGTTATTCTATAAAAAAAAAAAAAGAAGGAAAAGAGAAGGAAAAAAAATTAAATATCTCAAACCGGGACTCCGACAACTGTACCGTTTGTTCCCACTTGTCACTCGTGCCTAAATCTTACTACGTGTCAAGTTTGACGTAGATCCAAGCTCGTTTGTGGGTTTTAGTACCCAAACGAGAAGAAAACACGTTTTTTCCTAAAAAAACTCCAAGGAAAATAGGGGAACAAAGTGTTACATCTCCCAAACGGGGACTCCAGCGACTGTGCCGTTCGTTCGACATGTCACTCTTGCCTAAATCTTACTACGTGTCAAGTTTGACGGAGTTCCGATCTCGTTTGTGGGTTTTGCTATCCAAACGACTAGAAAACATGATTTATTCTAAACAAAACTCTAACGAAAAGTGGGGAAAAAACTGTTACATCTGCCAAACCGGGACTTCGGCGATCGTGCCGTTCGTTCCATCACGTCACTTGTGCCTAAATCTTACTACGTGCTGATCTTAACGGACTCACAAACTTGTTTGTGGGTTTTAGTACCCAAACGACTAGAAAACATGATTTTTTCTAAAAAAAACTCTAAGGAAAAGAGGGAAAAAACTGTAACATCTCCCAAACTGGGACTTCGACGACCGTGCCGTTCGTTCCTAGACGTCCCTCATGCCTAAATCTTACTACGTGCCAATCTTAATGGACTCACAAACTCGTTCGTGGGTTTTAGTACCCAAACGACTAGAAAACATGATTTTTTCTAAAAAAAACTACAAGGAAAAGAGAGAAAAAACTGTTAAAACTCCCAAACCAGGACTCCGGCGACCGTGCCGTTCGTTCCTACACGTCACTCGTGCCTAAATCATACTACGTGTCGATCTTGACGGACTCATAAACTCGTTTGTGGGTTTTAGTTCCCAAACGACCACAGAACATGATTTGTTCTAATAAAAACTCAAACGGAAAGAGGGTAAAAAACTGTTATATCACCCAAACCAAGACTCCGGCTACTGTACCCTTCGTTCCTACACGTCACTCGTGCCTAAATCTTACTACGTGTCGATCTTGACGGACTCACAAACTAATTTGTGGGTTTTATTACCCAAACGACAAGAAAACATGATTTTTTCTAAAAAAAACTCTAACGAAAAGAGAGAAAAAATGGTTATATCTCCCAAACGAGGACTCCGGCGAC